>JANHGB010050355.1:0-36936 GCA_026283785.1 Coracopsis vasa | reverse complement strand
GCGGATAAGGAAAAGATCGTCTCGATGGATCCGTATGGTCATGATATTGTTAATCAGTTTCGGGAGGAGTTGGATGCCTGGGAAAAATCCAGGGTGTAAACAGCAGCTTCCTTCCCAAGCAAACCTTGAGGCTGGCTTGAGAGCTCTGCTTCTGCTTCTTGAGAGCTCTGCTGTGCTCCTGCCTGCTACAGGCTTCTCAACTGCTTACTCTCACCCTCCCTGTAATCCCAAAGGCTCTCATTCTCTCTGTTCCCATGGTTTACGTTACCTGTAATCCTCTCCACAGTAATTCTAGGGTATATCTCACGAAGCTGGATAATCCTATAAGATTGCAGTAAGAACAGCACTTGAGTCGGCTCTCACTGTTCCACCCATCAGAAATCACAGCCAACACTTCATCGGCTGGCAGAGCCTCTGAATCTGGTAAAGCTGTTGATAATAAAGCCAGAGA
This sequence comes from Coracopsis vasa, assembly GCA_026283785.1. Lineage (NCBI taxonomy): Eukaryota > Metazoa > Chordata > Aves > Psittaciformes > Psittacidae > Coracopsis > Coracopsis vasa. The sequence goes on along the minus strand of JANHGB010050355.1, from coordinate 36,485 downwards.
ATGTCCATTCATAGAAATATGCACTACATCACTCCTCCTGACTGCCTGGTGTTTCATCACCATTTCCCTTCTCTTGCCTTTTATCCTTTTGATTATCTTTGCTCAGGGATCCCTTAAACACTTTCCACCTAATTTAGGTATGTTTTTGTTTGAAATGATAGATCTTGGAAAAAGCCTTTTTCAATAGGACTATTTCCTATAAGTAGGTCAGCAGCCTTTGCTGACAAGATACTTTGCTTTCTAAAGCACTTAATGCTGCTTCACAAGAAAAGAAAGGACAAAAAAAAGAAAAGATACCCATTTGTTGACCTTTGTCTGGTGCTGGGCAAAGCGTCTTTCTGAGCAGCTCAAGAGACATTAAACCAGTGATGTATAGAACTATATTTATACTCTGAATAAATAGACTAAAAATATCCCTTCAAATAGAGTAAGCTGTAATTTTAAATTGTAGCACTTCTAAAGAGCTTTCACTGATATCAGACACTCCCAGGCTCCAAGCAGTATGGCACTGCATTTTAATCAAATAACTGTGAAACCATTGCCACAAAATTGCAACCAAAATGTTTGTGTAATGTTATGTAGCTACGGAAACAAACTTGGGCTTCTAGAATTACCTTATTAACTAGTTCACAGCAATGGGCTCATTGCTGGGTTTTGGCAGAGTTGTATGTTAGGCTGTGCAATTTCTCCCCTCACCCTAAAGAAGAATAAACCCCATGTAGATTCAAGACTGGGCAGGCACAAAGCGGTATTGGGGCCTTATTAACTTTAGATTGGTTAAGGACAGAGCAAGTTCTTATCTTACTATTAGCAGCTGGGAACGGTAAATCAACAGTTCTTGAATGCGTGCAAATGCCACATGGTGTTTATAATGGTATTTCCCAATTATTTTATTGTATAATCTTTGTTTTCAGACACGCTTCATTTCAGTTCTAGCTTTTCAGGGTGCAAGTAAAGATGCAACCTTTTGGTCACTATGTATTATGCAGAACAGAAAGCATGACACTGAAGTTACTAGACTTTAAAAACAATATATTTACATTTAAAATCTATTTACTGAGCCTTACTGGTATTCTACCCTACTAAGCTCCATTTAGGCTTTGTCAGGACCTACTGATATCTAGGAGTGCTCTGGGATCAAGAGGTCTCTCCACCCTTCTCCTTCTCCTCCACCCCCTCAAATTTTTGGTGACAAAACACCAAAAATATTTGTGTGAACTGCTCTCTCCTGCTTTACAGCCTCCCTAAAACAGGACAGTTTAGTACAGAGTATTCATTTGCTCTGTGAAAAAACCCAGCAAATATTAAATGATATTAATTTTCTGCTGGGGATAACACAGGGCTGTATTAGATTTTTATGTACCAATAAGCAGTTATCAAAACATAAATATTCTATAATATGTGCTGGAGACAAGTTTCAATATTATTATTTTTTTCTCTTTTTAATCAGACATAAAATGTCATCAGTATCTATTGAAATCTTCCTGTATGGAGGTGAAAGGCAGAAGAAAATTGCATGTTAGTGAGAGAATAATTTTGCTGGTATTTATTTAATGAATCTGTATTTGGGTTGAAAAATATCCAGGCTATAGAGTGGTGGCTGTGGCTGTGCTCCCACGGACGCACAGGGAGGGGCAGCAAGGTCCCAGCTCTGCCTAACTGGCTCCCAGGGGGGCTTATCTCGACCCAGAGCTGGAGGGGCCTGGCAGCTTTAATTGATCAGGGACTGCTTCTTGTTATTAAGCTTCCAAGAGGAGCACCAAGCATGGATAACTTTCTGGTCACAGAACAAGCTATGAAACACAAAGCACAATCCTCAGGTTTATTTTTGGTCTTCTATTTACATTGCCTTTTGGAGGCTGTCTCTTACTTGCACAGGTTATGGACGTAACTGGTTGAACTCTATGACCAACTGACTTTGTGATACAACCTTGCTAAGTCATCTGCTTTTAGCAGACAGAGGTAGTAACATACAGATTTGCTATCAGAGACAGTTAATCAGGTAAATGAGGTACCTGAGGGTCAGCATGCTCCACTCATCACTCCTGTCTTCAGAGGTCTGTGTTCATGTCATTTCTCCTCTGTAGCCTTAAGCAAATGTCACAGAAAAAGTGCTTGGTTATACTATATCTCCTGTCTCAAGAGAGTAGGGTGTAGTACAGAAATGTTGTCTCTCTCGCAGCAGCATGAATAGCAATCAGAGAAAGCCTCTGGAAAGCAGGACACAGCTGGGGAGCTCTGTGGAAAGCAAGCTCCTGTGCAGATGGAAAGGCAGGAGAAACCTTTTGCAGAGCATCACAAAGTGATCCTACAAACTATTAGATGCAGCCCTAACAATTGCACTATGAACTCACATTGCAGTTATTGGACAGATACTGCAGTACTTGTTCCTTTACACCCTCCAATCCTGCCATGGAAGGCAGACTTAGGAAGAAGTATGAGTGAATCCAACACAGGGGATCGAGGCAAGCCTGGTCTGGGATAGGGGCTCATGACATGTATTCCATGCCCAGCTCTGCTGGCCCTCTTAGTCAGGCCAGAGACCTGTCAGGAAGTTGGGTGTACTGAAAGGATGTTGCCATCTGTCCACAGGCAGCTGGGAAACACGTAGTGACAACTGAAAGCAGAAGTCAAGGCAGCAACTTCAACAAGAACTAAGATGGCCATTACATAACAAGGTATCTCCATACTCTCCTTTCTAAATCTGTTTTTCTCATTTCCGCCAGCAGTAAGAATTAAACCACAGTTAAATCTGGAAGAAACTAAACGTTTGCTCTTGAGAGGGAGTCAGTAAAGCACAAAATACACATTGCTCTGAATCCAATATAAGGGCTCTGTGCTGAGAGCTTTACTGATACCAAAGTCCAGCAGTGCTGATAAAGGCCCATCAGCTTCAGCATACTCTGAATATGAATGTGCTGTAAATATAAATGTTTGTCTCCTTCATTTTAGACGTGGAAACCCAAGAAGTGGGTCATGATCCAGAAATAGTATGAAAAAAAGGAGTTGTTCATAATAGAAAGGACTTGTGTTTAAGGTCTTCACAAACTAGTATTGACCAGTCATAAAACTACACAAAAATGTATAAGCCTGCCAAATTCATATGGAAAACATGAATACTTAGACATTAATGTGACTGTTTTGCAAAACTGAAGTTAAGCTTTAATGCCAAATCAAAGCATTCAAATTCTGAGTTAGGTTTCCAAAAAATTGGAGATTGGCTTACAGTCTTCTTTCTTTATTTCTTTCTTTTCCTTTTTCTTTTTTTGTTAAGATAAAGATTGTAAAGGTTCTTGTCTTCTGATTATGAACTCTGAAATTCAGATTTGCAAGCTTTCTCTGCAGCCATGAGAACCAGAAGCTTACCTTTTCAAATGTGTAATCTGAGATTCTCATAATAAATCCAGGATTTTAGACCTTAAAGAAAACATGAAATATTGTCAGGGTTATGATAAAATCATAGAAGCTGGCAGCGCTGTGTAAGCCTGTGTTTTCTCAGCTTTCCTATGAACACGAATTACAGGATATTCCTACGGTTTTCCTGGAAAGGAGATCTGTGCCAGGAGAATGCTGTGCCATTTACAATGGCAATATTCAGACTGGTTGTTAGTTTCAAATTTGGTTGTTAGTCTCAAAGAAAATACTTTGATTTTTTGGGAAGATTTGGACATCCACAATTGCCATTGACTTTAGACAGGGTTTTGATCATTGATGCCACTAAAAATCACACTCAGACCAACTTTTTGTTTTAATAACAACTTTAGAATAACCGTACTGAACCAGACCAAAAGTCTTTAGTGCATTTTGTATTTCTGACAGCAGTCAATAACCTCACTGAGACCAAGCAGGGCAGGCACACTTGGGGGATGCATTCTTCCAGCCTCCAGAAACAAGCAGATCAGGAACTTCCTGGGCCACAAGTATCACCAAAGCATTTTACAGCCCCTGATGGATTGTTCTTACCCCAAAATTCTTGTAAACCTTAAGTGTCTTGTATTACACACTGTGGGACTAATACACTGAGTAGGCAAAAAAGATAACCTGTCTCTATCACAGAAGGCATGTCAAAATTCACAGGTTCCTCTGCTTACTCTCCTGGAGCTATGTGGTGCAGATCAGATGAGCAGATACTAATTTTTCACACATGGGTTGGACTCCCTTTAGACCAGAAGAGGATTAGAGTTGTGACATCTTCTGCATGGTTTTTAAAATCACATCTGTATCTTCAGCAGTCACACTAACCTTTCTTCCCACGTGTGCTCTCTGTTATACTGGCATCTCAAAATGCTTACCAGATGCAATCACAGTATGTACCAAGAAAGAAAATAATTACCTAGCAAATTCTGTAAGAGAGGAACAAATGCAATTCTCTCTTGGACTTACCCAAGAATTCTGAAAACAGGTGTCATAAAGTAGAACTAGGTCACTTCTTTCTTATGAAAGAGTTGAGTTGTTGGTGTTGTCATCTATTTCACCAATTAGAAAAACTCAGAGAAATTGGAGATAAGCAGCAACTACCTCTCCCTAGAACTGTTTGCATATTGTTGGCCAGTTTGACGAGCCTTTTCAGCAAGAGTCCCTGTGAATATCCACCATTTCTGTGAGGAACTTGACCCCCAGTTTTCATCAGTGTCTGTGAACACAAGGGAGGGGCCTGAGTATTTAACAGAATCTGGTAGCAATTTATTCATGACAGAAGGTAAGGGTGTATAATATAGAGAGGTCATAACTCCTAACATAGTCACTCTGGGACATTTGATCACGTTATTTCCAGAGTGCGCCTTTACCTTTTTGTTGTAGAGGCTGGACTTCTTTTATGTGGAGGTAACAGAAATGGTTGCTTGCAATGAAAGCTGGATTGCTTAGGACTGGACCCCAGGGAGGTCATGAATTTGCATGATAAAGATGCAAATTTGCAGCTTCTTTCGGTATTTCTTTAGGATAGGATTGCTGTTTCTTTTCCTAGGTTGTTGAAACTACAAAGTTAGCTAAACTATTATCCTCCCTTTATACCTGCCACACGGTGATTATCTCTCTTGAAAGATTTGTATAAAGAAAATCTTCAAATGACATTACACATAGATACTTTTTGCTCTGGGCTTTAGGAAACATCCTGCAGCTCTTTCCTGAGACCGACATATTTTTAGTATCATGTGTTGTTTTCAGCAGCCACCCACCACCACACTTCACCTAGCAAAATGTAATTACCTAATCTGTGAATCCTGTATAGGATAGCAGTCAGACACTTTACTGTAAAGACACTGGCATTTCTTGTACTGTGCAGTATCCAAGTTTCAAGTACAAACAGGAAATGTCACCAGCGAAGATGTGCCTAGTGTCTCAGTTATCTACATAGGCTACATGAGATTATTTTGGATTCTTTCTTGCATTTATGTACCCATGCTACCTCCTTTGGAGTGAAACATTAATCTTGGTTGTGATTCTTAGCCTCAAATTATAGAGTTTATATTCTTAAAATCTGGAAAACACATTGAATGTATGGTTACAGGCAAGCTGCTGGTTGTTAATTCCAGACTAAACCTCTACCAGAGAGCACCCCTGTGTGTCAGCATCTATGATTCATATCCACAAGTCCTGGATTGTACTGCTGAACAGCTGTAAATTGGAAATTGTTTAAACTGTTCATGCCATCTGAGGTAAAATGTTCAGCCCAAGAGACATGGAATGGGGGAACCTTCTTATTCTCTCATGGATGAGGTACAGTACTACATAGCTTTGAGGACTTTGATTACTACATCAGCTTTGAGGATTTGTAGTGATTCTGGAGTTCATGGTTTATTAAGGATTGCCAAAGAAAATGCCTGAAGTGTTGTTTATCTGCCGTAAATTATTTCAAATGCTTCTACTAGTGCTGTATTAATGTTTTATGTAATATTTTTATATAGGTATTACACTTATTGCTAGTAGCTTGAATAGAAAAAATGCATTCAAAAATTCTGTAACTCTTACAAAAGTAGATTTCTTTCAGGAATCTATTTAATTGTTTTATTTAAAGTGTTAGCTATGGATATATTTAAGTATGACTTAGATGTCTCTAAATGGATAACAAAGAGTATCAAAGTCTGCTACTAAAATTATTCAATGCAGTGGCCAGTAACAATTTTTTTATAGCATTTGTTCCTCCTCATCAGGCCTCTGTGAAAAAAGAATCAAAACACAGGTGGAGAAATTCCCAGTTCTAGTCATTTCACAGAAAAAGTAAAATAAAACACAAACCAACAGAAGAACAATGAATTATTTATTAAAAAAAAAATTGACTTTTCAGTTCCTGCAATTTCCAACAGATAAGATAGAAAATTGTATCATTCTCAAAAGAAAAAGAAACTGATGTCTATTAGCAACCAGCTTTCTTCTTTCAATATTGACTCCTACCTTTAGGCACAGATCCTCTAAACACTTACTGTGATTTTAACTTCAAGCATAAAACCAGTCACAAAATCTCTCTAATGGGATTATTCACATGCTTACAGTTAGGAACACAAATATATTTCCAGGCCCAGGCACCTTCTGTAAAAGAAAATTCTAGGTCTTAAATCAAGACCGTATTTCCTCTTGTATGGCTGAGGCAATTAGTGTTAGATTGCTGTTCTGGGGAAGCCATCTATAGAGTTTTTTTCAGCATCATTTAAATTTGTTTGTTCTGTGGTCCTTCATGAATATTATCATGTGATAAGAGCGGTGCACATGAATGTCAGTAAGAAAAAATCATGGCCATAAAAATTAGCTTTGGTGGTAGCTCTGTACTGCACAAAAAGCACATCCATCTCAGTGCACAAGAAATCAGTAACTTAGACATCGTCCAAAAGCATTTCTAAATACTATTTTTGAGTTTGTGCCTATTAGGTGGTTAATAGTCTGAGAGGTGTAAGTCAGCACAAATGTTACTTCCAGTGAGAAATACTTAGACAGATTATTCATTACCTGTAACTACATTTGGGACAAAAACATTATTTTGGAATTTAGATAAGGGTTACACATACAATACACACCCACTGAGATTTGGCACAATGTGTACAGAATAATATTAATATTCTGTGATGGGACTGCTCAGTCTGTTTAGGAAAGAACAGAGAACAACAGCGTGGGTATTTTCCCATTGTTTCCATAAAGGTTTCTATTTAAGCACTAGATTTCTTTCCTTTTGTATTTCTTCTAAATTATTCTCCAAATCAAAAGCTTCATTACTCCGATAAGTGTATTTTTCCACCTGAGGAAGGTTTTTCCTCTTTCACTCTGTGTTTTATGTGGTTGTTTGTTATGGAGACCAGCACAATGACTTCAATCAATACAAAGTACCCTCTAGGAAATGAGAGACCACAAGAAGGTGCAGCATTATTAAACTGAATTACAGACAAGCGCTAAAGGAGACAAATAAGTATTTTGCTGTTATAAAGCTTCACTTTTTATAGCTATGATGATTGAAAATGTTTACAAAGCTTGCATGGTAGAGTGGTGGCAGAGGAAGAAGGCTGAGAAAAGCCCTCTAGTGCTCTGAATGGCAGCAAACTTCTGCTGCACATTGAAAAATGGGCTGGGAGCTGAAAACCAGTGCCTAGAAAGCCACTCAGAGACAGCTGGCTTGCAGAGATCCCCTGACAAGCAGCCCCTGCTTGGGGCTGAGGAGGAAGCAGCCGTTCAAACACTGAGCAAGAAATGCAGTTCCCCTCTGGTGTGAAGATGTTACGGTAAACTCACAGAGAAATTGAATGTTGGTCACTAAGGAAAAGTGCACAGGTCCCCAGGGACACCTTACAGATAGATAAGTAACTTCTACTTTAAATACACAATTGCCTCCTTCTCTATCTATTTATTTTCAAAGAGCTCTTATTTAGCTATTGAATATTAATAGCTGTGATGATTTCTATTGAAGTAATCTGAAAAAGTCATCAACCTTTCTGTAAGAAGTTGCTTGTCTGATTTCCAACATCCTCCTAATCAAGTTTTCCTTTCCTGTTACTTAAAAAAAATCTAGATAAATCATGCAGTTCTTCCAAAATTCCCATGACAGAGCACACATGTATCACCCTTCCTCATCTGTCTGTCTTTCTGCCAGGATTGTATATGAACACCTTACTTATAAAATTGAGGGGCAGCAGTGAAATCCCTGTACTTCAGTTGATGTAGTCTTTGGCTCATGTCCCTTTGTGGGAGATTAGCCTTCTGCTTAGGTTTGGGCCATATATTTAACCTTTATGGTTTTCAGCTAGCATAATCAGAGCAACAAAATACTGAGTAACTTTCAAGATAATCTTTAAAAAAGCACAAAGCTTTTCTGTGAACTAGACCCTACTTTCGTCTTTAAGGTTGCATAGCTCAAGAAGATGTCTTCCAAGAAATGTCATGTAACAACAAAAAATGTTTTATTTCAGCCCTCTTCCCCTCTGCAAAAATGTGGGCAATGGCCTATATATGTGCTGAGCATTCACTTGAATTTGTCATGCAAAGAAATCAAATGCCTGTTTGTAAAAGGATCACGGATGTGTGCATTTTGCTAACTGCATGTAAACCATCTGTCCTGTTTGTGCAGAGTTCAACTGCATGTTGGAACTGTGTATCTACATTGCTTATGAATTTATACAGGCAGATCCTTAATGGGAATTGAATGGCTGGATAAGATTTTTTGGGTGAGTTTTTCAAAACTGTTTAGCATTGGCTTAACTTTGCTTCAGTTGACAGAAATCCAGGAATTCATTATTGACTTACAGGAGACCAAATTAGGCTTGTGATGAATGCTTCGGAAAACATTTTTTTTCCTTGGTCATCAACATATTCAAATTGTGATTCAAAGCCAACTAGGAGCCTAAAGTGTGTTGAATGATGTGGCTATGTGCACGGGTCTGGTCTGGACCTTCCTCTTCACTTGTGTGGATTAAACTGCATGATTAGCTACACAATTTTTAGTTCTCACCTGTTACTGACCCTACTCCCACTTCCTTTCAAGCTCACTTCCTGGTGAAGGAGCAATCACTGGCATGAAGTCTAGGCAAACCTACAAAAGCATGGATTCGTTAGGGGAGGAGTGGAGCTAAATGGGTTTTATTGCCTCATTAGCACTGGTGTAATACCTACTTCTGGAAAAAACCCTCTACACATCTACTTACTCTCACTCAAGATCTAGAGCCTAGTCAGGGAGTATGCAGGAGATTTCTGAGTTGCAGAAATCTCACACACAGTTTGTAAAGAGCTGCAGAAAGCAAATCCTCCTGCTGCCTGCATAGCTGCCTTTGCCATGGGATTTGCAGGTCCCTATCTAAATGATTACAAAGCTCTGGCCATAATTGAACACTGGCTTACACCCACAGTCATAAACTTTAGAAGACATACATCTAAATACTTTTTTGATATACTTTTGATATAAATAGTAGTTGCTGTAGTACTGGTAGTTAACCAACAGTGAGGAGTAGCAATCTGTGTTGGTCGCCTATGACACAAGAGGTGGCCCATAAAACAAACTGTTAAGATGCACTTCTTGCTGTGATAATGTTTGGGTGCTCTCTGACTAGAGAATGAAGCACAAGAAGGAATGAAAAGCACGTTGCGCTTAAATGCAAGCACAATTGTCACTACCTATCGGCCTCACAAGTTATGGCATCTGTCTTTTTTCAGCTTAATTTGTAAAAGAGAGTTGGCTTAGCAGTTTGATCTGAAGGACCTACAATGTATTAGGGCTGTCAACATAGCTAAATATCAGAATTAGAATGAAATAACTTAGTTTTCTTAAATTAGTGAAGCCCCAAGAGAGATTTGTTATTAAAAAAGTCCTCCTTTTTATCTGAATTTTGGTTTTCTATTCTGGTTTTGCTGCTTTAAAAAGGGTGAAGAAAGAGGTGAGAAACAGGGCAGGACAGGTCCCATTCAAAGTAGGTGCTGTGCTGGTCAGTGTAAAGTGGAATTTGTGTCAAGGTCATGGGAAAGGTCATTGACCTAATTTGTTTCCCTGCTCTCAGCAGAGCACTTCATGTACTCCAGAAAGAGCAGAGAAAAAAGCTCAGCTCTTATGGGCACTGCCCTAGCACTGTGAATAAATTGCTCAGTGTCATCTACCAAATCAATGTGCAGAAAGTCTCTCCTTTTCTACAGCTATGAATATAATAAACCCTCAGATCTCACTGCAGCCATTGCCATTAATCTCTCACAAGCAATATGATGCATGGAAAGATTATAGTTCCATAATGAAGCTTGGTACAACAAAATGCCTGTTTATCAACTTACTTTCTCAGTACATAATAAATATCTGGATATGACTTGATCTAGGTAAAGTGGGTGTACTCAAACAGGGCAACCCTATGAGAACATCAAATAATTCTAGAGGAATTTGCTGGCATTTGGACTGAGGAAGAGAGGGAACAACTCAAGGATCTCCTAAAATCCTCTAGAATTTGTACATGTACCTATTATAAATCTAGCCTGATATAAACAAAAGTGTCTCAGTCTAGAACTTGGTATTTTTTCACATTTAAGTTCCGTTGCATGCAGGAGCTTGAAAGAAAGCTTAGTACTGGTAGCCTGTCAGATACTCAAGGCCACACTGCATTGACTTATTACACTCCTACGCTTGAATAGCATTAGAGTGAGGTAAAAAGTAAGAAAATGCCCAAATCTTCCAGTACTCAGGTTGTAGGCAACATTGCTGTCTGCTTCTGAATTAGGCTTATTGTTTTCCCAGCACATTCTTCCCCAGGAAGGAGTTTGGATTTAGCACCATCCTGCATCCATATACCCCCTGACACACACAAAGATGGGAGAATGGTAGATCACTTAAAGCATAAAGCCACCTTTCTGTGCTTTAGAGCAGATTCTGGCAACTTTTTAGTGCTGGTCGGCTAGGCTGTGATTTTCCTTCCCAGTTCAAGGACTGAACCTACCACTAGAAAGCCAGGGGGAGCTATGAGATACTGCTCCTCAGTGGGTTTGCAGCACTCACTGCTGCATAAGGGGGAGCTGCGCACCCACACCAGCTCAGCATCCCCATCTGGAGATGCCCAATTTCCAGCCTTGCCACATGCCACCTGTGACAGATGTTGCTGACCTCTATGCCAGAGCCTCAGCTCCCAGGGCATGGGCCTTTCCTCCTTGCCCTTGCACAGCAGCACCACCTAATCTCATTCCCAGGGAGATAGCTTCAGAAGCAGGATTTGCCCTGGGAGGCACAGAAGGTTTAGTTTAAATATACAACGAAAGAAAAGCTAGCAGGATTTTTTCTAGTGTCTAGTCTTCAGAAAAAAGATTTTGTCATCTGCTAATGCACTGGCCTCTCTCCCTTCTGGGTTTTGGCTTTTTGGTTTTTTTGGCTTTTTGTTGTTGTTGTTGTGGTTGTGTTTGGTTTTTGTTGGTTTTCGGTTTTGTTGGTTTTGGGGTTTGTTTTTGTTGTTTTGGTTGGTTGGTTTGTTTGTTTTCTTTTTTGTAATCTACATGAAATTTGTTTAGCTTAACCTGTTTGTTAAACCAGACTTAGCAAAGAAACATATCAAGGGCCTGGCTAAAAAAGCAACACTTTCAGTTCAATAAAGTCTTGAGTACACTGGTGCAACAAGCCTGGTTGTACATTTCCGTATGCTCAAACATTTCAAGATCTTTCTTTTTCCCTTTTGGCTGGTGTTTCTTCCTTCAGTTACATATATCTTTACAGATTTATTGTCTTAGGACCATCAATCATAGCACTGTATAGAAGTTTGGTGTAAACATCTGTTTTTTAAACTCGGTTGTTTCCATAGATATCAGAAAGTTGACTGAGAAACCATTAGCATCAAATACCCTTTTTTTAGTGCACTCATTAAGTCTTCAGTTCCTTTAATTGTATCTATTATATTAGCCTGTGAATGTGTGGCTGTGCCCTTCATTTCATTATGAACTTTTTGGTAACTCTGAAAATGCTTTTTATTTTGCCGTTGCTTTTGGAAGGAAAACAGTAAACTACAAAAAAGAGGTTTGAAATGGAGTGAACTGTCTCCTGACATTGAGGGACTGCATCAAATCCTGCATGCGGTTTGCTTTTAGTTTTCCAAAAGTGTAGTTACTAGGGTGCTCCTTAAGCTTTAGGTACCGTTGAACTGGATTGAGCTGAAACTATTCAAGATGGCAAGTATTTGCTTTTGAAACATGTGGCTGAAGGCAATGAAGCTCCTGAGGGACAAGTTCTACTATCAGTTCTGGAAGGCCTGGGAGTCAGGCTTAGAAGTGCCAGCTCTGAAAGGGAGAAGGGCTGGGTAACTTTTGGAGCTGCCCATGTTGGGAAAGGTTCCCCTTGTTCACCAGGCTGATCCCTTGGCAGGGATCACTTGGTAGCCCATACAGAAGAGTGCCCAGGGTGCAGAGAGAGAACAGCACCTTCCACCACAGAGCATGTCACAGACCTGGGAATATTAGCTAGCAGTTAAAGGCAGTTCTTTGGCATCTCAGGCTAATTAGAAATGTGTTGTATTGACTTTGCTGATAGACACCCCTGCTTTTGCCATTTTAAGGACATGCTTTTTTCTAGTATCAGTATTGCTTACAGTCTGTTTCTCAAATCTGGGGTTGTTTGCCATATGTGAGGTTACATATTTATGTAGATAGATTAAATAGCCCCCTGACACACTGCGTCCATTTCTATTGTGCTAGTTTATAAATTCACATGGTTACAACATTCTCTAATTCAGTGTTAAGAATAACATCTTTAGACACAGACATTAGTAAGTTAACTCCCGCCTCCCCAAGTGTGGCAAGCAACTATTAGTAGCATTAGTATTCTATTAGCAGACATTTCCCAGAGATTGAAATTCGCTTATATTAAAGCTGACTGAAAAAGGTAATACATGCATTAAATATTAATATGATTTTCTCATGAAAATATTCAGAGGACACATCAGAATTGTCATTTAGCTTTCCCTTCTGTTTGTGGACTATCTGTGATCATAGTTTTCTTCCATTCATTCCTTATTTAATGAATTGATTATGAATATTTGAAAGTCAAGCTGTGCTGCTCAGTTGTTATTCATCAGAGAAGTCACACAGTCCTTCTTACATATTCAAGCATTTAGGAAGCAAATCCTCATATAAGCCAGTTTAAAAATTTATTTCTACAAATTCTGTGATGCAGTTTTGCATCTTCTGTTTTAAAACCAGTTGAACACAAATGACTTCTTAAAGTGATAGGCATTGTGCATTTGGATGTGAATTCAGCAATACAAATTCTACCAGATGCAAATATCCATGTGCAGTAAGACAGTAACAACAATGCGTATCTTCCTAAGTGGTTGCTTGTGTTTTAAAGTTGAATTATACTCTAGCTTTTTAGCAAATTTAGGGAGAGTTTTATCTTAAATAACTGTAGCACCTCCAAAGGTCTATTCATTGCAGTGTCTCTTGGACATCTCTGGACGTATCGGTCTCTTTGCAGTGAGTATTGAGGCAGTACAGACAAACAGTTTAGATGTGCCATTTCTGCTGGCTGATGCTGGGTGAAATGGATGGAACTGAGCAGTGTAAGTCAGATGTTGCACTGGTTGGTTGTTTCATCCCTTGCGACCCACAAGTGAAGCCAGTTATGAAAAGTACTGCTTGACATAATTATCAGCACCTGCTTCTCTGGTTTTGTTTTTTGTTTGGCTGGTTGTTTTTTTGTAATTGGAGCTCTTGGTTTATTTATATATTTATTAACTGAGGTTTTCAAGTTCAAATGAATCCATTTCTGTGTACTCTCTAATTTAATTCTGTGTGGTACTAAACACTGCTTATTGCAGTTGTTCAGACTATTCCAGCCTTATTATCTAAAAGTATTGGAATGACTTGCAAAATTTGAACCCATGGAAAAAACAGTGTGCTTCTATTTTTTTTTTTGGCTTTGAAAAAAATCTAAATTTGCTCTATATTCAAACTGAGCAACAGGGCTTTTGACTTGACTAAGCATCTCCAAATTCAAGATATTTTAAAGTCTTGTAGAGCCTCTCATGAACACTGGAAGGAGTAGAAAATAATATTTAATCAATGCTGAAAGAGATATAATGTGATGGAAGCTCTACAACATCTCAGAATATTATTGCATGAGGTTGTCAAGCACTATTATCTTCAGGAGCACTTGAAATATTCATGTGTTTAGGCAATTGATAATTCTGGAGTGCCTCCCAAAATAATACTGGATTTTTCATTTAAGGCTTTTCAAAGCAGCACAGAGCACTTGCTCCCAGAACATCCAACATCTGTAAGGCAATTGAGGCTAACAACCCAGAAATGGGGGCACCACTAGCCAATATTAAAAATGTAGGTCTTAGCTACATTGCAAAGAAGCCGATGAATTGTAGCACAGTGCACACCAAGATGCCAAGCACTGATCTTTTTTTTTTTTTAGAACAGATGTAGCCTCATGTTGTTGAATCTTTATATTCAAATAAACGCATGAGAAATGCGTAGCATTTAGCACATTCCTTCAGAGCAGTAACTCCAAGGGCAAGTTAAAATAACTAGCATTATTTCTCTGAATGTTATCAAAAATAAATTCATACTACATATCTTTGTGTAGCTCTCAGTACAGTACAACACATTTATAGGGCCTCCCTGCTTGTTTTGTTCAGAGAATACGCAGTAAAATGCTTTAATTTGCATTGTGGGCAATTGCAGTGACTGTTCACCTGCAGATCAGGGATTCTCTATGCTGTACAAACAAGGCACAAGGACATGCTGTCTAAATGACATGAAGCAGATAAACACTGTGTTTGAGCTTCACAGGACTGCTCCTTTGAATAAGTATTTCATTTTCTGTACAGCATTGGAATCTGCAACTTTGCTCTAACAGTAACATCAAGCTGAAAATGTGACAAGGATTTTACTGACATTAGCAAGATGTATCCTGGGTCCTGAAGGACTTTCAGCTTCACTAGCTGATATGGGAGCTTCAGGATAAGCATTGAAAGAAAGGCAGCCAGCCTGTCATCTATCCTGATCACCACCCTAATTTGTTTAACTCTGTTTTCTGATTCATTCCTTTTATATTTAATTTGGGAAATTCTACTAATGTTTATTGTCATTTTCTTCATTGATTTTGATACCTTCTTTTAAAGGCAAGCCAATACTGAAGGGCTGCCCAGCTGGTGAGCTAGGTGACAACTACTCCAGAAATAATGATTTCATGAGTTGCAGAAACAGCATGGAAGTTCTTTTCAGAAATATGAAAATATTTAAAAAGGACAATCTTTAAGTTTTTTCTATTAAAAAAAAAAGCCTCTAGCTTTCAGCATTAGACAGCCAAACTGTAACGTTTAATCTGATAAATTCCAGTCTCTGTTTTTTTACAGAGCTAGGAGAGACACTGGCTTTTGCAGAATTTATCAACTATTCACAAGTGTTAATGTTTGCAAAGTTGCTAGGTTGGGCTACGCATCTGCACAGCTATTTGGAGAGAGATAAAGGCAACTTTAAAAAAAATGCCCTGTCTCTCTGCTATGATATTATTAGATGCTCTATGGGTGGGTTCTCGCTCGTCTAAGGCTATTCCATTCCAAAGATCTTACATGTTGTTCTTAAGATACTACTGTCCTTGGAATAAGGAGATGACAGCAGACCATTGTTTTCCTGAATTAAACATATAGTAATGTATCTCAGCTCCCTGTAATCCTCTTTTCCTTTACAACTCTGTTTTCTGAGGGTATTTTTTGTAATTTAAGCCTACTTAACAAAATTGACCAGAGAACAACAGTTCCATTCTATGATAACTTTAAAGGTCTCAAATTCCTTTTGTTCCACCCTGGAACACATAAAATATGGTCTTTGGAAAATAACACAAAATGGAACTGTTGCATTTGTCTACTTTAAATTGGGGAAAAAAGTTCAAATTTTTTGAGTTGCTCTTTTTTCCCTTTTTTCTCTCTGGCTGGAAGTGATCTGTGCCATGGGAATATTCACATTTAAAACTTGTTGAATCTTTACTACTTTGGAAAATTTTATGCTTTGGCAATACAGACTAATCCATAGAAATATATTTAAGTCAGAAATTTCTAGCCATGACTTTTGTATCAGTATTGAGGAAGGTCTGGATATGAGGAAGCATTGCTGATATTTGGTGATCTGTCTGCCAAGTGTGATCTCTCTCCCTCTCTCTCTCTCTCTCTCTCTGATTTATTCATCAATTTTTACTGCAAAGTCATCGTACCTTGGGTGATTATATCATCACTTAGATCACTCAAGGCAGCCCAGGAATTGTCAGGAAGAGCCTTTCCCGTGAAGCTAACTGTGAAAGTGTTAGCCTATTCATTTGTCCTGGTATATGCTAGTGCATATATATATATATGTATATGCATATATACATACACACACACACATATAGATATATATATAGATATATATAGATATATATAAAATTCTCACCAGATTAGAAATGAGATAAGAAATTTCTCAGAACCCACAATATTCTGTGATTTCTCTCCTGTTTCCTGCCTGAATGTGTGTTCTTCAGGCCACGTATTTGGCTGTCTCACTTGTGCAGACTCCTGGCTCTGGGGGCGGGCATGCACCCCCAGAGGGCAGCTGGCTGCTGCTGGCTTTGTGATACCATCAGAGCTGCTGGAGTAGGTGTCCTCCTCCAGGTCTTTTAGCCCGCAGGCTTTCTGCTCCAAAAGCTGAGCACACCTTGCCCCTTCCACTTCATCAGATGTCCCCCAGCAGCATAAATGGCTAACCAGTCCCTTGTCAGCTTGCAGAAGAGATATGTACTGCTGCTATCTGCCATTCGCACCCCAAGCAGCAGTCCCAGGACTCAAACTGACAGGGCAGCCAAAGGGTCAGCATATTAGCACAGTTGTTCTCTGCGCTCAGATATGACCCTGCCTTTCCCTTCGCCAGCATCTTCATTCTGACCTTTCTATTG
Organism: Coracopsis vasa; assembly: GCA_026283785.1. Lineage (NCBI taxonomy): Eukaryota > Metazoa > Chordata > Aves > Psittaciformes > Psittacidae > Coracopsis > Coracopsis vasa. Next base: position 19,627 of record JANHGB010050355.1, on the reverse strand, counting down.
CTGGCACATCTTGTGGGCCAAAAGTAGCTCCCTGGACAGGTGGCTTAAATGCTACTAACAACTTATTTCTCCACGTGTGGTTGTGAGGCTTTTGTTTGAATGTTTGCCTAGAGCTAATATTAGAAGAGGTTGGAAAAGCAACTTCTAAAATAAATCTGAGTGTATTTACTAGGCATGGCAAATTTACATACATCTATATAAGGAGGTGCTGGAGTTTTGCAGCACTTCACTGGGACATGTAAGCTCTGCCTTAAAATGGCGGCATGTATAAATAAATGTGTACTCATAAAACTGCATGGAAGCTTATTGATACACCAAAGATTTACATGGCAGCTTACTGTGTGTCTGTCCTGGTGGTTGTAATTCTTGTGTAGTTTCTGCCAGTCACCTGACCTCAGTGCTCTAGTCTTGCTTGAAAAGGGGTGGGGACTTGGTCTCATTGACGTCAATGCTAAAACCTCCTTTAAGTTCACCAAGAGATTTTCTTGTCCCTTTTATGTAGCTCTAAATGAGGGGTTTGTATATGTGCCTTCAGCAAAACAGGCTTTTGTATCTCTAAAGAGAGCTGTGTTGCAAAGGCTGCACAATGAGAGACGCTACCCACTGTAAATTATATAAAGGGATTAAAAGCGATGGCACAGAGGGTTCTCAAGAGAGGCAAAGGGTGAGGGCTGTTGCGCTGAAATTTGTAGCATGTATGGGGTTCAGCCCAGGGCCTGACCACACAGCTTTTTCCCTGCTTGTGTGAATGATGTTCACCAGCAGCAGGAGTGTCTCGTCGGGTCTTTGCTAAGGTCACTGATTTCGGATAATGTAGTTAATGCAACTCTGATGGTTTCCTGAGAGATCCTAGATGGCATATTTATTGATCGATATTAATTGTGCAACTTCACAAACCCAGTAAACAAATGTACAGAGAATAATGCAGCTAGAAGCCACTTCTCTGGTGCATGGTCTTCAGATGCAACAAATGTGTCTTTTGTTTGCAGCTGCAAACATTGGTCTTCCCACTAGGCCCTGTTGTTGCTTGTACGGCAGGATGTTTTAGGCAAGACAAGGGATTAGGAAAATATACCTGTGGTAAACAGGTCTGTAATTGAGGACCCTACCTTGGAGACTTGAGAAGAAAGTAACAAATGAGAGCTGCAGGAAGCATCAGCATAAATAACCAACATCTTTCTTATTTATCACTGGGCTATTCCTACATGGTGTCATTAAGAAGTAGTCTAAATTACCTAGAAAGTGCAACAGATGAAGAATTTACTGTGCATTCACTAGGAAAAAAGAAAAAATGGCACTGACCTATCTGGTGAGAGAAAAAATGATATCTCTGATTCCTCCTTACAAGAAATGGCTTTGCACTGTGATATATTTCAGGAGGGTGTTTACCTTTGTCCTGTGTTCCAATTTAGATTACAGAGAAAAAAAAGCAAATGTTCCAGCACAGATGATGTCTTTGTGGCAAAACCCAGTCCTATAGAACTACTGGGAACATGTGACCAAGTTAGAAATGTTTATTACTGCACTTTATGTTACTGGAGTTTCTCCAATATCGCTAGAGGAATCTAAAGGTAGGTGACAAGTATGGTTTAATATGTAGACTATGCTGTTGATGCAGAGATGTATTTTCCTTAGATATGTTATTTAATGAAGTGGGCAAGCAACTGCATTATGGAAATACTGTGACTGAATTGCTGTGGATACTCACTGTGTTCACTGCTTTGTCTTCAGATTTCTATGTTCAATTTAGCTGCAAGACCTTTAAAGCTTGACAGGATAAAAGCCATTACTTGGAGGCACTGCCAAAGGGAACTGTGGAGTCCTAAAATTTTGTAACAATGGAATTCAGCTCAGAGGCAAATATGTGTGGAAGTGCACATGCTTTGTAGTTTGCACCAAGCCCTGTCTGAAGAGGTTTACTGCAAGAGACAACAAAGTTCACAGCAGCAGGATGTCAAGGTTGTCTCTCATATACAGGTGAATGACCACTGATTTTCTTTTTAGGCCTTTAATATTGGCTACAATACAAGCAGTCATGAAATAACCTTAAACAGATCCTGATGAGGGATTTTCCTAATGCAGAGTCCATGCCCCATGCACACACATTGTCAATGCAGCCAGTATTTGCAAAAGTCCTGGTCTGACTCCAAAGGAGAGACCTTTGCAGGGAAGAGCTGGAGAGGCAATAGGGGCTCAGGGTCTGTCTACATGGCCAAAGCCAGAAACAGCTCAGAATTCACTGCCTAGTCTTGAGTGCCTGGAGAACATCAGGTCTAAAGGTGTTCTTCAGTTAAGCTTACAGTAAGTCTCATATCTTGCAGGGTGTCTAGTGGTCTCCTTAAGAGAACTGCTGCTGAAGGGCCAGGTTTTTTTCAGCTAGGGATTTTTATCATAATCTTGACAGATAAAACCTCATGGTTAAGGGCTCACTAGCTGTCTGTTTTAAAAGAGTTTCTGGGAACTTTTAATGGATGTCATTGTTCTCCAGAACTGTTAAAACCAACTCTGTTGACTACAAAACAGTTCTGCATTGCCTAAGGCTTGAGGTAGTCACCACAGGTATGTACTTGAGCTAGCTGGGAGAAGAAAGACAGCTCACAGAAGCAGTCAATGCTATAAAGGATTGCCTGATACTTGACAGAATATAAAATACAAGAATATAAATAGCTAAATTTTAGCTATTAGTAGTATGTGAGGATGATTGCTCAACTGATTATGAAATGCCATAACTTCTTAACCTCATGAATTGCTTCATAAAGACTCAATGTGGCATTGGTGGGGGAATGCTCTTCTCAGAAATTCATTTTGTCGAGTATTTTTGTAGAATGTATGTTAAAAGCCAAAATATTGACAAGTTTCACTGGAGTGAGGCAGAGTACCAAAAAACAACGCAGGAAATAAATACTTGGAAGATTATGGGAAATCTATTTGGGCCAACTTGCTTTTTATTTATACTAGTAAATTTAGGGGTTAACTCCTATCAATGCTGCCATTAGAATTATAAAGACAGAAAACTAATGGGAGAGAAATGAACTGATTAAAGCTTTTATGCCTGCTTTTCCTGATGCAGGAAGGTAAAAAGACAACAAGTTTTCCGGAACAAAAATAGAAATATGAAATTATGATATAAATTAGAATCCAGAGAAGATTGGCCAGAAAAATACTAGGCTTAAATGAGCATTAAAAGAGCACCAGCTTGTTCCTGGGGCTCTTGTGCTATTTATTGCATGGTTTTCTAATGAAAGGTGCCAGACTCACTCTTCTTACTGTATAACAACGCACCAAGGGGCTCTGGATGGAATACAGGATGATACTAGGGTGTCTCAGAAGCAGAGGCAAAGCCAAATAATGCCATCTGGTAGCCAGGTTTTAGTGAGTAAATGCAAAAGCTGGTGGAAGGTTACGACAAGCACACCAAAGCTTAATAATGCAGGGACATTAATCCTTTCTCCCCTGCCTGATTACCCCAGCAGAAAGTCTGCACCAGCCTGTGCTCTGAAAATGATTCAATTTACCTTTTTTTTTAATTTTTTTTTGCTGGCATGCTTGTGCAGCATTTTGTATGTTTTCAGCATCACTCAAATAATAAATTAACAACAAAACAGAAAAAAAATCTATTACTTCAAACTCTGTCTTCCCTAGGTACAATCTGCCTAGAATTAATTTCATGTTGGCAAGCTGAACTCTGAAGCAAAAAAAAAGAAAAGAAAGTGTCTTCTCTGAGAAGGCACAGATGTATAACCAGGTATAGATGGCATAAACACATGTGGTTTTCATCATGGTCACTTGGAGCTGCTCACTCCTCATGTCTACAAGATTATCAAAAAGTTCTACTAAGTCTTCGCACTCTAATATATTTGAAAGCCAGTGGAAAGGGATTCATACTTGCACATCCATGCTCTCAGGAAATGCTTACCAAGTAGTTTGAATTCCAGGATCCCTTATCATGCCCTTTGCTGGGTCACTTCCATCACCAAAGGTTCATCACAGCTTCGAGATCAGGGTGAAGACAGTTTGTGCAGATGCTCATCCTATTTTAAGAGCATTGTCTTGTACTTGACATAAAGGTTCAGGACTGGGTTTCCTTCCAAAGACACTGCAAAAGAACAGGATCTGTTTGACTCTGGTGCAAACAGTACAGATTATTGTCTGTGGTAAAGGATTTAACTGTCTTGCTCCAAGCCATTCATGCCACCCAGGGCTGACCCTGAGCATATGGTACCTGTACTGCTATAGACAGCCTGCTGTCCCTGCATTCGAGCCCATCTTGCTTCCTATGCACTGGCCACATGCCACTTGCCAAGCTGCCCCTCTGCTCTCAGCTGCCATTTGGCTGACAAATGCTGTCTCAGAGCTGCCCAAAGTGCACAGCACGTCAGGCAGACTAACCTGAGCTGAAAGGCAGGTGATCCTCCTAGAGGCGGCTCATCCTCCAGGGATGGAGAGTCATGGTGAGCCGGTCTGTGATTTAGGAAGAATAAAAGCCGGTTTTAATTTGTACTGGGAATGAAAAATGAAACAAACCAACAAAACTCATGCTGTGGGTTGAAGATCTGTTTTGGCCTCTGTTAATTAGCAGATAAAATGCAGATGGAAACCTAAATCCATAGTGGTTGGCTTTGAAACTGGCTGTGACCCGTGCCAGGAAGAACTCTGCCAGGGGTGATGCCTGCATGTTGTTCTCCATCAAAGGCTGCTAGACCATCTCCATTAATGGCTGCTGGAGAAAAAGACAAAGTCCTCAGGGGAACAACTGCATTCCCAAGATTTACCCCTCTGGAGCATGAACCCATCATACAAAAGAAATGCAGATCCCTAGCAGAGACATGACTGCACTTTTTTAAATGATCAAACTGTCCTTGCCCTAATGAACTCTCTGGTAGCTGTGGAGGCATGAACGCTGGTGGGCGGCTTGTGAGATCATGTGAGGGAGAACGGGGAGACAGGTAATGAACTGGTCTATGTACATAGGTGGTGCCTATCTATAGCAAGCTGATTACCCTCACCTCTGCAGCCTGTAGAGCCTGTTATTTATATTAAATAAATATCAATAACTCCCAGTATCTACAGAGCAATGTATATAGGCAATGGAATAGTGATGTGCGTACTAGGATAGCCACATGTCCTTTAAATGTTCCTTCTGGCTTGCTGGGTAATGCCCTTATGAATACTTGTAATTAATGGCAAGAACTGAGCTGAATACTTCCTAGTGACTTTTTTTTTTTTTTTTTTTAAGCTAGAACTTGTTTTTTAAAGAAGGAAAGGCAGGTGTACCTGCCTGGAATACCTGTGCTTGACTTGGGAATATGCCGCAGGCACAGCAAGCCAGGCAGTGCCCATCCCCAAGGGCTTGGGGTCTGATTTTGGCACGTGGCTGGTGGCTGTAAGCTGGCCCTTGCTTTGGCCACTCACCCTGAGGGTTCAGAGGGTTTGGCAGGATTCAGGCCTTGTGCTGCTCTGCTCACAAGGTTCATGCATGGCACGTTGGGAAGTTCACCACCCAGGGCTAAAATTCTGTGTATGGAGGTAAGACACTGGGAAAAGGGAGCTCCGGAATATGAAACTCTAGCAATTTTGAACAAAATATGCCCTTTCAGGCAGCAGCAAACTGAGCCAATGTCCATGGCCCAGTGCTTGTTAATTCAGTCCTCTGGGTTCAGTGAGCACAAAATAACTTTTTTCTGCGTCAGCCTGTCAACCTTATTTAAAGCAACCAATACCCTTCTAGCTTCTTGCAAGTCACGGTTGTTGTTGGTTGAGAAGTCACTGGAAATGAGAACATCTTCAGTGCTTTTTATTGTGGGAAAGATTTTACAGAGAAGTGGTCAAGCAAGGCCAGTTTTGGACCTTGCAACTAACGGCTAGAACATGATCGGTCTTTAGGGTAGCTACCCCAGTTGCCATTAAAAGGCCAAGGGAAGCAAGGTTGAAAACTCAGTTTGTTCACATGGAGCAGTGAGCTGAAGGCTGAATACAAGCTCAGATGTTGAAGGCTGAGAAGCCTAAGGCAAGCTTTGATTTAAAAAAGCTGATGTCAGATTTCAAGGAGGTGATACCATAGTGTTAGACTTGGAAATCATAGAACACTGAACAGAAACAGAACAGTAACCTCTCTCAGAAAACATACGTCATCAAATATTTCTGGCATTTTCATTGATAACCTGTAAATACAAATAAGCTTATTCTGGAGCATCTTAAGGTACTCAGTAGGTGCTTAGTTGTGTTCTAGAGGAACTGGCTGTTCTGAGGCGTGCAGAAGGATGTTGCATATAACTATCATTCTCATAAAGGAAAACTATTGTGATATTTTCAACCAACCCACATATTTCCATATCTGGGAGGAGCTGCAGGAAATGTAATATCAAGCTATGAAAAGCCTCTCATTTTCTGTTGGAATAGTGGAGTGACTCCTGCGTGCATAAATTTCCTTAGCACATATTTTTTAATCCATGTAGCACAATATATGCAAATCTGCACAGCTAGGATGCTCTTCCTCCCATCTATACTTATATACTCTCCACACTGACTAATGTTCAAACCAGGAGTGCTCCTGCAGTGGCCTCTTTGTCAGTAAGCTCTGCAGTGTAATACCCTGCAGATTCACAAAGATAAGTACAGCTTTCACCCTCTGTTAGCCCTTTGGGCCTCTATCCAGCTTGCCGTGTTCTTTTGTTGCCTGTTTCATCTGACTGTCTTAAACAAGTGTGACAGAGATTCCTGATGTTATTGCCCAGTGCCCATGTCATATGTTGCTTTGAAAACACTGAAGCGGAAATTGGGTGGCTGAGGTGCCTTTAGCTTAGCAGAAACTCTGGAGCCCTCCAGTAAAATATTACAGTGAATCTGAGGTGATGGGTAGAAAAAGGCAGCAAGGCTGGCAAGGGAAGAAATACACCATTTGTCATTTTAAACATGTCTTGGTCCGTAATGGGAATTTGGGTGGGAAGCACAGCTGGGAGGACAAAGAGAGAGAGACTTATTTTTATTATGAAAATATGTGCTAATTGTGACTCTAAGCAGGGGATGGAGGGTGGGACAAGACATGATGGAGAAGTCACCTGCAGTGGAGGTGGGGAAGGAAGAGAAAAAGGGCAAAAGGATACTACGTTTTTCATATCTATTAATCGAAAATGTACCTATTTCTTCTCTAGTGACTGACCACCAGCTAGCCAGGCAGCCTCAGATCACTGAGTAACTAAGATTCAGTACTGTTTCTGTTTCTGGCAGTAGCTTTTATGGTTTGGTTCTAGCACCTATTATTTAGACTTGTGTGAACAATTGTTTTTAGGTAGAATGAAATGTTTCAGTTGACCCAAAACTGACATTTGCTTTCACTCAGTCCTCTAAAGAACATATTCTTTCCCTTTCAGGCATCAATTTGTATTATGTTTGTGTTTGTTTAAAGCCAAGTAGTGGAAATGCAGAGCCATGATTGATGCATGCAAGGAATCGGAAAAAGCTCTCTTTCTTAGCAATGAAAAATTCAGGAATGTCCACATCACTCTCCCATGTTGTAAGAGAACTCTCTGAGCCTTTTACTTTTAGAGAAACTTTTAACCCCCAGACTATGGTTGATTCTGAGCAGCAGAGTATCTGGCCATTTGTATTAAATGCCTGGCTACGTATTGGTATTGATGCTGATCAGGCATCCAGTTACTCCACAAATTGGGTAAATGTCCAAATGCTTTATCTCAATGGCTACAGTATAGCTCCTTCCCAGACAGAATAGCTTCATCAGGACAGCACCATAGCGTGGTGTTAATTAATCTCAAACTATTTGGCAGATAGTTCAGGCAGCAACTTGGAGAGCATTATTTGAATTAATAGACCAAGTGAAGCTGGTCTGAGGTTTTTTGAGCCTTAGTTTGTTTTTATTAATACCCAGAACATAAATGTGGGTCACTAACACAATGTTATCTGGGGGCCTCAGATGTGATCTTGTTGAGATGTACTGAAGGGCTTCTACCTTAAGTGCCAGGAGATAAATCTTGTTCTGCAGTAAACCATATAAACTCTAATGGGCCCAGTACCTCTTCTGAAATAGTAAAAGAAGCTCCACTGCTTCCAATTGCTACTCCAGTTCCCTCTTAACCTAAATGGTTCAGCCCTGCTTCTCTGGAAATGGCTCTTGGGCCAGTGACCCTGCAGAGGAAATTCAGCAGGATTGATTTTTTCATTTTGTTTCTTTTAAGTCTTGTGGACAGCTAAAAAAGCAGAAGGGCTCATAATTCCCATTCTGCTTTCACCTTTGAAAGTCCTGCTGTGAGCCTAACTGCATTGCTTAGGTGTTATCTACTCCTAAAACAATTATTTATGCAGCAAAGTGCTGAATGAGGAAAAGGCACATTAAGGAGCAGCTGAAAAGTAAAATTTGGGTTGCTAATCTCAGTTCCAAGAACCAAGAAGGAATTTTGGTGAGGTAGGAAAGAAGGAAAGGAAAGAAGTTCTGGATATACAGACACATTCTGAGCCCAAGTTTTCCTGACTCTCCTACTCAAAGAAGTTCTCATTTTCTGGTGCTTTATGTGAATTATCAGTAACTACAACTTGACTGTTCTATTCTGCTTACCCAGTAAGCACACTTTAAGAGCCTCTGATGAGACTGGTAACACTACATAAAAATCAAGCTCTTCTCCAGCTCTTCTGACGTGTATGTCACGAAAACACAGACAAAACATTTTTCCTAGGCACCACAAAAAATTCTGCTAATTTTTTTGTCCTTCACACCCAAAAGTTGGCCAGGAGATGCTCTTGAGAAGAGCTTAACAGTGAGCTTCATTGAGCTCCGCAGTGAAAAAAAGTTCCTAAGGGACCATGCATGAAGCAATATAGAGGGTGAGTCAATTAGAAAATCATCTGTGTCATGTGATGCAGGAAATTCTGTGGCTGGTATATATACTACAGTTTTCCCATAAATAGAAATGAGGGAATTGTTCTAAAACTTGAATGTGTAACTAATTTGAGCGTGATCTCACAGCGGGCTGTTGCGGAGTTCCTATTTGTTATTATTTGGTGATTAAGCATAGCTTGTACATCTGAAACTCTTTGTCTATTCATTCCACTTTTAGACTTGCAGCAGCAGATGCCATACCAATTCACAACAGAAGATGATTCAAGCAGAGAATTCTCTCTATTTTGGGGATTTGCTAAGGCTTCCTCAGCCCTTATAATTCTGCTCATTAATTCCTTGACTGCTGTCATAAATCTTGTATTTTGATAACTCGCTCATTAGCCCAGACAAGTAACATGCATCCTTTGGCAGATCTCAGGACCCAACTTCTAAATAACAGACAGAAAGCAACAAAATATCTGGCTTCTTTGCTGGAAATTTAAGCCTAATAGATCCATACTTTGCTTTTCACTGCTCAGAGCAACAACAAAAAAGTTTGATGCCTGGATCTCCTAGGCTCAGTTCTTTTTTCTTTTCTTTCATTTCACTTAATGAGAGTTACTGTTTTTCCAGTGAATACAGAATCATTAATCATACATTGTACCTTCAAACAAAATCCACAGACGCTTTTCTTATTCTACAGGAAACCCCTCCCTCCTCCTCTGAAGTCCTGTATTTCACAAAAGGTTTCCCACTACTCGGAGACTAACTCGTGACTGGAAATCTGTGTCTTCAAAGGCCATGGACTCAACAAAACAAATAATGAGACTTCCACCAGCTGTTTAAGTTAAAAGTGATGTAACTGTTGAGATTTGTGCCTTCATACACACAAACAAGATAGCAATGGTCAGGAAGGAATTTTTCATAAGTACCAAACTATTTGACGTTCTTAAATAAGAATTTTTAGTCAAGAAAAGACATACAAAAAATATTTTCCAGCATGATTAAATGTTAAGTTTGTTTTTTAGTGTAAAATCTGTAGCAGATATACAGAAACTGGTAGGAATTTATGGCGTTATTTAATTTTGAATTGTAATACGTGTATGATGAGAATATGATTACCTGAATAGCATCAGTAAAGGCCAGCTCTTTTAAAGTATTGGAAAGCAAGTGCCAGCCTATTTGTCTACTACTTTGCAATCAGAATTTCAGCAGCAAAACTGCACAATCTTTTTGTGGAACATTGGCATTACAATGAGCTTATTTTTCTCAGATCTATTCAGAGAATAAACAAAGATAGGATTCCATAAGTCCTTACATCCCTGAAAATCTTCCTAAATCTCAAAGTCATTGTGCAAAACGGCTGATTTAAAAGGGGCAGACAATGAGCAAGGCCTTCATTGTCAGGCCGCAAGTGAGCAAGTTATTTGTGCGGTATCAGTTACATGCTATTGTCAGATTTTCCATTCAGTGTGAAAAGAGCATGATCTGATTTGGACACCTGGACTAGGCCACAGCCATATTATTTTTCCACTGATGTTAATGTATGTAGCTAAATGACTGCTATAGCACAAAAATTTCTAATGATGATGAGGCTTAGAATGAAATTATATGAGTTATTCCCCAAAGAGTGCTGAGGGTGGTTTTTGAGAGTTAACAAAACAGGTATCAAGTGGTGTTGATGTACACACATCACAGTGACCCACTTGGAAATCCAAGTCTTGATAATAAAAGTCCATCATTTACCCTTTTAGGTCAAGTGGAAGTACTGCTGAAAGAAATGGGGAACAATTTGTTTTCTCAATAGAAATTATATGACCCTCCTGCCTTAAGTCTTCTTCTATGTCTCAGATTGTATGATTGACAAAACAATGACAGCTGCATCCTTTCTAATTTCTTGCCAGAATGCAGCTAAAGCTATATAGAAGGATAAACAGCCAGGGTTGAAGGGAGCTGGGAAGGGAGAGGGTTTGCATGGGTCAGGAAAACAAGCAGTGTAAAAGCTTCCTGAAAACATCTAACTGAAATATAATTACTAAAACAGCTTTGAAAGGAGGGAGTTAAATTACTGAGTGTGGCTATGATCGTTCTCCTAGTTTAAATTACTTCAGCATAAGTGAAATGAAATAGGACCTGGACTCTGGTAATTAACTACCCTACTCACAGGTGATCACAATATGTGCCATGCAAGATCCCTGCAAAAGCAAAATTTATACACCTAGAAATGTGTGCATATTAAAACCATTTTTGCAGTTTACAAGATAGCAAAGTCCTTTGATAGCTAACCAAGAAAATTATAGTGGGGGATGGGGGCGTGGGGGAGGAAATTCTGCATTCATTTGGAAGTAATGATTTAGACAACATTTCCCTTGAATTAGTTCAGTTTAAAAGGGAACAAAGGGTTTGTCCTGCTGGGTAGCTTTTCAGCAGGGATGCCCTGCCTGCCTTACTTCAGATCTGCAACATTATGTGGTTTCAATTAGTGGTAGCACTTGCAAAACTAGTAACACAGACATTTTGGCATGAAATCTGACTCCAAGGCGGTGAAGGGTACTTAAGATCTACTCAGGGATGGGTGGAGGAATGCAGTATATTTGAAACAGTGTTGATCATTTGTCATAATAGTGTCACTTCTAAAAACCTTGCTGCATTTTCATAGGCTCGGCTTTTAATTTCTTGTTTGCTTCCCTGTTTAGAATTTACTTTCCATTTACCTAGGGTCCCTATTTCCTGTCTCTTTGTCACCTGGCTACTTATTAAGCCTACAGTTAAGTTTTCTTCAGGCTTTTAGGGCAGCCAAGTGTCCTAGCTAAACATGCTCAAAATACTGCAATACTTAAAATGCTTAACATTTAGAGTCCTCTTCATCTTCGAAGTCCTTTGCAAACACTAGTTACAACAGAACAATTCAGCATTGTCAGGGACTGAATCGTTCAGTCCATTGTCCCCTTAATGTTATGAAGCAATTATTAAAATACCCTTTTAAGGCAAATGTTAGCTCCTTTAACTCTGCAGTCAGGAAAAGCTGACTTCTGTTGCTATTCCGCATCAATGTAAGTGCCTTTTGTAACACATCTGCTGGCAGAAAGAAGCCTGTGCATGATTCAGTGAAGTTTCCCAGTCCTACTTATCCTAGATATCTTGATAGGCAGGTGACATTTTGATGAGCAAAATAACAAATGTCACTGCTGTGGTGACAGACATGTACAATATTCCAAATATCCACTGAAACAAGAAGTGTTTAATATAGGAATGAAAGAGGCAACTGCTTGACAGGATTTGAACATGCATAACTATAATATTTTTAGCAATGAAGTCAATAATTTGTCTCGCTATCACATCTATCATGGTGCTAAAGTAATTTTTACCAACACTTTCCTATATGCCACTCTAGTATGTTGATTGTCAACAGTGCCATTGAAAGGATACTACAGCAGATATGAGGACTTTTTTTCCCAAGAGTTGCATTCCTCATCTCAGCTAAAGGACTTAGATTTGTTTGGGTGGCGCTGAAGGTTTGAAAGCAAAAAGGGCCTTGCACATTGTCACCATGTTTTGTTAGCCTATTGCTGGTAATGAGACCTTATAAAAAAATCTTGCTTTAAAATCCCCGCAAATTTGACAGTGTTTCGATACTTGTGGATGCTCTCCAGCTGAAACAAAATTTAGGGGTTGCAAATGGAAATGGAGTGAAAGTGTGGAAAATGCTGCTCATGTCGAATCCTGCAGTATTCATCTGCTGAGTTATTCATGTGTCTGATCAACAGCATTTGTTTTTACCAGTGCCTAACTCAACCTTGCTTGCACTGCCACTTAGTCTCATTTTCACTCGTTCTAGAAGCAGCATCCCGCACTAAGGAGCGGAGAAGGGAGCAAAAGCATGGGATGTGGTTAGATGTTCTCTTTCTGATCACGTAAAATAAATGAGCATATGAAGAAGCAGTTAGGCCACTGCGATCAAACTCGTATGCAGTGTAGTTCAGTGATTTTGAGCTAGAATACCAAATTTCACATACACTTCTTCAAAGTCTCTGCAATGGGTGTGTCTTATTTAGGTAACAGTCTGTCTTTTTACATGACAGGTAACCCACAATGATCCACAACCATACAAGCAGGCTTTTCCCAATTTCATTCAGACTGCTTAACAGCTTTATTGCAATTCTGGAGATAAAGACAATCACATTTCACTGACTTAAGAGAGCAGGTTTAATGCACTGTGCCATTTTCCTCCATCCTGATGGGCCTTTTTCGTGTGTGCGATTAATACATGTATTAATGCTAATAAAACACTTACAGAGTTTCCCAGATGTCGACGTGGTCCCTTAATCCTTCCCTGTTCTGCTGGGGATAATCATTTTTACAACATGAGATCACTTGCACCAGTAAAGTGCATTTTAACACCTTTTGCTGTTATCTATATGAGCTGATGATCCTAACAAAATCCCAGCAGTGCATTTAAACTTTTATTTCTTAGGTTAATCAGGCTAAAAGACAGTTAACAAAGTTTTCCAAAGGGGGCCTTCTTTACATTAAAAAGAAAAAATAAATAAATAGATGCTGCTAGAATTGTTCATCACCAGAAATTTTGCTCATTGAGAAAAGAAAGGCAGCAGCGCTATAAAAAGAAAGGGTGTTTTTGTCTAGGGGACAGCATGGCATACAAGGGGAAAAAAAAGAAAGAAATATTTTCTGAACAAAGAAGTCAGGCCAGTCCCCCTATTTTTTTGATCTTTAATCCCTTCTCTCCCAAGTAGAATGGCAAAGGAGCCCTTCTCTCTTTCTAATAAATAGCTAGCAAAGGAAAGCATTCAATGCTATGTCCCTTTGATCAGCACAAATCTGTCAGCTCCTGCAGCTTTTTTTTCTAGCTGCTCTTGTTCCTGGTTAAAAGTGGAAGTAATAACCCCTGAAAGAAATACCCTAGGTGTCCTGCAAATCATCAATCCTATTTTTTTCCTTGTTGTTTTTCAGTGGCCCACCCTCCTGGCCTGAGCAGTCTCCTTACTAACACCCCTCTTCCTCTTTCCACCCTTTTTCCAGAATACCAGTTTCATTTGATACGCAATTCAATGTGCCAGTCTGACCTACTGGGACCTTGCTGTCTGAGACTCTACCACTCCGCAGACAGGGGAAACCTTCTTTCCAGCAGTAAACAATGTTTACTTCCATACGTTTGTCTTCCTGTAATGGAATTAAAAAATACTTCATAGACACAGCAAACGGATTTTAGGAAATTACCTTTTAATAATTTGTAATGCAGCCCTTACTTTAAAAGCAGCACAACGCAAACAGCAAATAAAAAACTATGGGTTGTGCTTGACAGAGCGCCTGAGATCCCGTTTTGCTCCAATCTTCAGGCTGCTGCAATTCAGACGACATCACTGCATCTCCACAGTAAACAGTTTGCAAATATTGCTGCTTTCAGTCAGGTCACTCCACGCATTTTAAAGCAGGCTCCTTGTTTACTGCCCGGGTTATCTGCAATCTGCATTTCTTCTCCTCACAGTGTCAGGACCTGATCCATAGTTTGCAAATATTATGCGGTGGAAATAATTCACAAGGCAAACAATTACAATCGGGGGTAGAACATGAGACTGGCTGGTAATGGGAGAGCAGGGCAGAGGCTGTGGTGTCTGCGCGTGTGTGTGTGTATAAAGGGTTGGAGGGGGGAGGAATGGGAGAGTGAGGAAAAGCAACTGTATAAAAGATCATTATTCCTAGACAATGTCATATCCTTAGTGATATGTAATGATGTTTAAATACCTTCGCCATTTCCCTCTGGTGATGGCTGCGCTGGGTGCGTTCTGTGTGCCTACAGAGAAATGTTTTTCACAAACTGGGATGGAGTGAATGCCGTTCGTTGTTCTGGCTGCAAAATGTCAAACTGCAGTGGAAAGAAATACAGCATTGCAGTGGTGGTGCACTGAGGCCCCCGGTAGGAAAGCAGGAGCTATTAAGTGGAAAATTCCTGCAGAGGACGTGTTTCCATTTCTAATGCGAAGAAAGAGGGTGTTGTTTGAGGCTGGCAGGTCTGCAGAAAATACAGAAAACACAGGGAAGATGAGAAAATGACCTCATTGAACTCTGAGGACTTAAGCAAACAAACAGCTTCAGCCAAAACACCACATTCTTGCAGTGCTTCTGCCCAAACAACAAATTGACCTGAAAGTTATATAATCACCCACAAGCCCCCTGCCTCATGTATGTGTGAGAAGGGGTCTTTCCCTGCAGGAAAAGCTGAGGAGGAGGGGGATAAACAGTAAAACCTACAGCATTAGGAAGGGCTATATATGGGTGTGAGCTGCCTGTCCCCCTACCCCACAACCTTTCCACCCCAAATGGAGTACTCACGTGAGGTTCAGGTTTAATTGTGCTCTGAATACCAGCAGAATGATGGCACTAGTTGTTTGTTATAGTATAAACTATTTCAGTGCAGCATAAATTTTCCATTTCAAAGGATCCTGAATGCCTGCAGGGAAGGTACTAGGTTCTGTGAGCAGAGGGTGGCCTCTGTAAAAGTTAGTGGGGGTTTTAGCTTAGGGATGGTTAAAACTCCATTCTTTGAGCCTAACTGGGGGGGGGCTAAGGGGAGCATGTTTAGGGTCTTGGTTTCCCCCTATAGAGGCCCCCTGCTGTGTTGACTTGGACAGCCTGAGTTACCGTTTTATATCAACTGAACAAATCCTAGTGTAAAAACGCAGGGGCTGACCGAAGGCCATGGGTTCTGTGGCTGCTGTTGTTGTACATAGCTATGGCCTGGCAGAAAAGGAAAACGTATGGCAGCATCCCCAGCCTCTGCCTGGGCTGAAAGGTTTGATATGCTGCACGAATGCTTGCCTCAGTGTATTTTCAACAACTAAATAATTGAGCATGGTAGAAGGAAAGCTGTTAATTGGCAGAACAGCAGATAAACGATAATTTGTAGTTTACAATGATGTTACTTACAAATCAGAAAAGGGTTTTTCTGTTAACTGATGGTGTATTTGTTGCGGGAGCATGTTCTCTGCTGCCCTGTAATTCCCACGTGAGCTTTTAATGGATAGGGCTTTTTTTTCCTTGTTTACACTGTTAATATCCTGTTGTCTCCCAGTTGCAGATGATTTATGCACAATCAAAACCTGCTTTAGCATCCAGCATTTTGCGTGGACTTTGCCCGTGATCGGCATGTTAGTTTTGACAGGTCATTGCAACTTTTAAGACTGCTTTGTGCTTTGAGGACAGGTATAAATGTAAGCAGATAAAGTGATTTGAATGTGAGTCTTTGAAGCATGTGCATAGGAACAGGCAAGGTTTGCATAGTCCCAAACTGCAGACGTTCAGGTGTTATGTAAGCTGCTGTTTATATGTAGTGGTTTGATCCACTCTGGATTAGGGACCACTAGCCATGAATGCCTTGAGGTATAATTCAGAAAACCCCAGCAGCTGTAAGTAGTTGACTAGATTCAGTGCTCAGCTGCCCTCACCAAAACATTTTAGAGCAAGATAAAGTGAACTAAAGATGGATGCTGAGGAGAAAATAAGACTATCCCAAACTTGATCCAAAAATGTAACCCTTGCTTCTTGCAGGGTTTGCGAACTGTGATTAAATTACTATTTCTTTTCTTTCCAGTTTGAGGATTTCCTGAATATCTGGAACACAAGACAAAAAAGACAGAATTACATAGAATTACATACTACAAAAATCTGTACATGCAAGACTTTCAGCATTATTGTGTAGGTATAGTTTACATTATTTGGACAAAGATTGAGAAAGGTAGCTAAAGATTGGGTCTTGTGGGTAAATCAAACAGAAATTCTCTCACAGCTGTTAAGTATTGCTTTTCAAGGCTCCACTTGCCACTGATTTCAGGTATGGAGGAGATATTTTTGTAGTAATACAAAGAGGAAATAAATCTGATCTGTGTAGCTAAGATCCGAAAGCCAATCTGGCCAGAATTCAGCGCGGTTTCGGTTTAACCCTAAATGCCTGCACCCTCTGCAGGACAATGACAAAAGACATTCAAGAGCTCCACAGTGTTGTGTTATTCCCTTTCTGGGAATGTTTAACCAGGGCAAACTATATAGTGCAGCATTTCTGCATGATGCCATGGATTCTGTTTCTCTTTTCCTTGCACTGTGAAACTAAGGGGCACTGTAAGGGGCACATAACTTACAGACGAGAACAGCTTTCTTCTCCACACTCTGACAGGAAATAAAAGGCTCCCAAAAATCTCGAGAGAAAAACAAACTCTGAGAATGACAAAAAGAAGCACTGCCAAAACAAAAGTTTCCTGCACCTAATAAAAGGAAAAAAGGAGATTTTTGCTCATCTTTACCTTGTGGCTGGAAATGGCAAGAAACAGAAAGACCTAAGGAGTGCCTTGTTTATCATTAGGGCTCTGGAGTTTAGCACCCATTGCAGGATTAACTCTTTTGAGGAGAGCAGGCCTTTGGTTACACTTGCCCTCTGTTTTTTGTAGGTTCTTTGTCTTTTCACAGTGGACTTAGGTCATATCAGAGATTCTGGTTTGCATTTAGTGTAGAAGACTTTAGGTATCTGAAGAGACTTCTGACAGACTATTTTAAATAAAAGCTTAGATAAATTTGCATGATGAAATACAAACCTGAGCCAAGGAGACTGCAGGCAAGATACGTTCAGCTCCTGTCAATGCACCTCAGTCCAGCCCTACCTTACACATTCAGAAGTGTGCAGAAATGTCTGGAGGAGTGCAGGAGTTTCATGAAGCACAAAAATAGGTAATAGAATAAATCAAAAAATTAATGCTTTGAGAATTGCACTTCTTTGTGTATTGCCCTTCACAGCATCAGGACATACAGTAAAAGAGCCACAGAAATCATTGATCAAGATCTGGCTTTTATTTCTTTGTTGTTTTATTTTAAATAATCACATTAATCACAGTTGGGAAATGTGAGCTTTCAGTATGCCCAAGCTAGATTCAACATTGTCCTCTTGTTTTGAGCATAATGGAAATAGGACACTTGGCCCCTGATTACTGATGGAAGCACTGAATGCCCAGGATTGTACTATCACTGGTCATATGGTTTCCTACCTTCTATGAGTCTAAGGGCTTGAAAGAAGTTTTGAAATCATTGCCTGTAGGAAACCTGAGTGTGAATCAGTCTCCCTCCTTCTTTTGCAGGACCGACGACTCCCAGTTTGGACAACTGGAAGATGAGGACCCCAGGACATGCTGAAGAGTAAGTAAGTTTGCTGTTTTATTGGGATGCAGAAAGAAAGCCTGTAGGTCAGTATTTTCATACTGAGGCAGGAACAAAAAAGAAAACCTCACAGTAGACTGTATTCATAAGGCTTTCATGGATAATGTGTACAATCTACCCCAGCACTGACAAGATGGAGACCTTTTCTATGTATCTGTCTTGGGAGCCATAGATATGTGTCCATAGAGCACAACATTAATAGAATAGAATGCTACATAATATAGAATGTGACAAGTGACATTATAGAATGCATAATACAGAATGCAATATAAATCATCAGGTGTTTAGAAACCATGTCTTGAGAAAGCACTGGGCTTTCAAGTGCTTGAGGGCATCTGCAAAGATGATCTGTGTTTTCCATGTCCACTGGAACAAGAATTGGCTCAAATGTCATCAAGACAGAATTATCTGGGACTGTATATTAAAAACATTATGTTGAGTGATGGGAGGAGGTGTAAGTACAAAATGGAAAGCATTCCCCTGAATGCAGATCCTTCCACACGCCAGAAGAAATACATAAATCAGTCAAAGTGTGAGTCAGTTTATACTTGGATAAAAGTTTGACTCAACATGGTGTTGAGTGCTGCTCGGGTGGTTTTGACTTAACTGGGTACTGGCAGCTGCTCATGAAAAAAGGATGGTGGTAGAATAGGTGCGGTGTTTGAGAGTGATAGCATAATGGAAGGCTTTGAGAGGGTTTGGATCTTCTTGTTGTTCCCAGCTTCTTGAAAGGTCTATCACAATTGGCTTCTACAGGTATATATAGATACGTAT
Source organism: Coracopsis vasa (assembly GCA_026283785.1). Lineage (NCBI taxonomy): Eukaryota > Metazoa > Chordata > Aves > Psittaciformes > Psittacidae > Coracopsis > Coracopsis vasa. Next base: position 804 of record JANHGB010050355.1, on the reverse strand, counting down.
TTTTCTTATATCTATTGATCTGGCAATGAGGAGCGCTTGATTAGACTTTCTGCAGGCTGATCTGTTTGCAGTGCAAGAGCCTAGCCATTAAAATGGAAACAAGGCTAAAATTTGCCTTCTCTGTTGAAAGTTTCAACAGAAATTTCTCCAGTTTTACACCTGTGAAGCTCAGTTAAATTGCATGTGAGGCAAGACGATACAGATGCTAAAAATCTGAGTCAGGATCAATCAACCTGATGATTTCTCATACCTAAGTCTCAAGGAGAAGTCCTTGGAGATCCTTAATTTCTATAATGTGCATTACTAAAAGAAGTCTATGGGGTTTAGGGAGAAGCTGTAAGGGAGAATTTTAATATACTCCTTTTTCTGCTTTTGGTTGTGATTCATATAAATGAGTTGTCCTGGGTTCAGCTATAGCAGTCATTTTTCTCCTTCTTAGTAGCTGGTGCAGTGCTGTGTTTTTGACTTTCAGCTTGGGAACAGTGCTGATAAGACCGATGTTTTTAGTTGTCACTAAGTAATGTTTACTCTGATCAAGGGCTTTCTGAGTCTCATGCTCTGCCAGGGAGGAGGGGAAGCCAGTAGGAAGCAGAGAGAGGACACCTGACCCAAACTAGCCAAAAGGGTATTCCGTACCACAGCACATCATGGCCAGTATATAAACTGGGGGCAGTTACCCGGAAGGGCTAGATCACTGCTCGGGTCAGGCTGGGTATCGGTCGGTGGTTGGTGAGCGGTTGTATTCTCTTCCCTTGTTATTTCCCTTATCATTATTATTATTGGTGGTAGCAGTAGTGATTTGTG
>JANHGB010050354.1:0-12205 GCA_026283785.1 Coracopsis vasa | reverse complement strand
CCCGTCCAACCTGGCCTTGAACACTGCCAGGGATGGGGCAGCCACAGCTTCTCTGAGCAACCTGTGCCAGTGCCTCAGCACCCTCACAGGAAAGAAATTCTTCCTAATATCTAATCTAAACCTACTCTAAACTACTATCAATCTAATGTAAATCTTAATTCATGTCTTTGTCCCAGACACGGACAGCCTTCTCACAGGAGGGGGTCTGTCTAGGATTTTGTCTGGTCTTTTGGCCAACAGAATTATGGACAAGTAGATGTGCTGCCCTTTGTTGTGGTCCACTTCTGTGCTAACTTACAAGGAGAATGCTGCAGGGACCTTCAGGGCCTGTTGATTCTTTCTCTTGTCTCCACTTTGGTTGACCTGCACCCATGCCAGTCCCTGAAGACACTTGTAGGTATAGCCTCTTCTTGCGGGTCTCCTTGGGGCTTGAACTGTGTTTGGTACTGCATTTTCTCTCTTTCTTTGTTCTAAATCTTTTATTACAAGCGTGGTTTCTGGATGTCCTGCTATGCTCATCGATATAATCAGTGTCTCCTGGATTTAAGCTGAAAGAGGACAGGTTTAGATTAGATATTAGGAAGACATTCTTTACTGTAAGGATGGTTGTCCAGAAAAGCTGTGGCTGCTTGCAGTATTCAAGGCCAGGTTGGACTGGGCTTTGAGCAACCTGGTCTAATGAAAGGTGTCCTTGCCCATGGCAGGGAGTTGGAACTGGATGAGCTTTAAGGTCCCTTCCAACCCAAACCATTCTAGGATTCTATTATTTCTCCAAGTGGCCCATGCCTCTCCCAAAGCACAGAGCCTCAGACTAGTACTAGGTCTAGTATTTCATATGGGGCCTTACAAATGCCAAGCAGAGCTGAAGGACTCTCTCATGTGCTGAACTTTGGTCTGTGCATTCATACGGTTGCCTTTTTTGTAACAAGTTATAACTGGCTTGTGATTGATTGTTTGTCTGTCTCTTGCATCGTGTCTGCCTCCCACCAGCTCAGTAAATTCATTCAGTGCTGGAGCCAGAACAGTAAATTCCCATCCATTCATTTTAACACTAAATTCTGGGTAACCTGCTCTCTGGATCACAGCGTGCACCCAGTTTTGCACCCATCCCTGAACAGTTGTAACCATTTTTTCCTTAGCTTTTTTATGAAAAAGTAATTGAAATGGCATCAAGAAACTTGAATAGAATCAAGTTGTGACATCTCCTCCTTCACCCTATTGACAAGGACCATTACTCAGTTGCAGGAGGTAGTTTAATTCATTTGACAGATTTTGTTTTAACATGTAAAGCTTGGCCATGTGTCTTTGAAAGCAGAAGCTGTTTGATGTACTTCTGAGGACTTAGTTACTCCTAAGATCCCATGTTACACAGAAAAATTCTAGAAAAGAGAAACATTTAAAAATTCAGGTTTCTAAAGTGTGTTTCTCTTTACAACACTCCACATTCAGATCTTGTTTAGCGCTGTTTTTATTTACTCTGGATTCATAAAAATGAAAATGTGTTTAATAAAACACTGAATATATCTTTATACTGCATGAATTTACGGTCTGAGCTGTCACTGATGAATGTGCTGGGATTACAGAAAGTGTTTTCCTGCTGTGCTGAGGATTAGAAATCTTCCCACAATAGATTTTATCTATTGACACTCTTCAGTCGTTTTAAGCTTATCAGGCTATCACAGCTATGACATCTCCTAGTGAGACTCCAACTTCAGAAGTACTCGGTATTTTACTGTATCATTATTTCATTTTTTGAAGCATGGGAAGGACAGGAACCGGAATGATAACTCACCCAACCCTTCCCTGCTCTGTCCTTTCCCTCAACTCTCTTTTATAGCTGGCTACAAATTCACAAAGCTGATCTAAAGGAAAGCATCACCAAGTTTTACAGGTGCACCTCTGTGTTATCTGTCCTGTGTTTTCAGCTTTGCCAAAGAAATGATAACCTGCAGGCACCAAATGCAGACATTTTTTTCCATGTTATTCAAAGAAGACAGTTACAATGGGTATTATTTACTTCCCATTTACAAGTGCAAGGGGTTGGGGAAGCTTCCTTGTGACAACAGAGCACTTGATGAACAGAAATGACAGCTTCCTGCATCTGAGGGGATTTTGGACCTGATGTTGTTTTTCCTAAAGCTTTCAGGAATGTGCCACTCCAAATCTTGCTTTTGTTTCATTGTGTGTTGAGAAAGATCTTACCTGGCTTGCATACTGGAGTAGGGGAGACTAGGGAGGAAAGGTGCAGTGCTTGAATACCACAGTGGTCACAGTATGGCCTGGGTCCTAATGCTGTACTGAAACTTGCAGGAAAATGCTAAGCCATGGCTCCACTCCATCTAACCTAGCAGACTCTGGAGAGAGAGGAAGGAGGCATGTCTCTGCAACTCCCAGTGGAAGGCTGTTCCTCATTTCCACAGCTTTGCCTCTCTAGTGGAGGCTGGCAAGACCGTGCCGTTTTGGGATCCACAGCACTGTTCAAGAGGCTCCAGGAAAGGTGAAGCCAGTGGAGGTGTAAAAACAGGTTGGTGGATTGGGTGTGCTGCTTCAGTATCTGCCTCTGACCTCGAGGTTGTTTGAGTGAACTGGGCTTTTGGAGATCTTCTAAACTTAATCTACAAAACACTACTGCAGGGAGAAGCACTCTTATCTGTTGGTGCCTCACCAGGAAACTGAGAAAATGCCATAAAAGCATTCAAATGGAAAACTAAAAGGTAGGTTTTGGAATTACTTTTTTTCTCCCAGGCCATTTGCACACTGTTTTCTGTGGGCTTCTTTATCAAAGTCTCATTTCAAAAGGGAGGAAGTCACAGACTTTAAAAAAGCTCTCACCCTGGAAAGTTCCAGCGGCTGCTGACCTACAGAGCTTTCTCCTTCTAGGGCGTAACTAACCCCACATAACTTGTACTGCCTCTGTGGCCAGGTCCTCTGCTGTCAGCTGATTTATTGCTGGGCAATAAATCCATGAACTGCCATTGAGAGGCCCACGAGCAGGAAAGGGTTGGCAGTGCCTGAACTGAACTTTAGATGGCCACGGAGTGTTTGCTTTCCTCTGACTCTCCGTGGTGTACTTTAACAGCTCCACACACTAGGATTAGTGAAAAGTATGTAACACTTCCAGCTGTGATATGGCCCTGATACTTCCAGCTATGTAAGATGCCTCCATCTTCTCAGATTGCTCTCATTTTTGGTGCAGAGCTTTCCAATCCTTAGTAGAGGGAAGTTCCCAGAGGGTAAATGGAAGATCGCTGTGACAACAGGGACACACTTGCAGCTCATTAAGGTCAGATAATTTTGGGGAACTGCAAAGAAAATGCCTTGTAGAAAAAGTAGTTTCACATTGGTTATTCAGGGAAGGAACAAAAAATCCCCAAATCTCTAAACAGCACAAGACAAAGACATAAGGGAGAAAACTAGTCCATTTGCCAAGCTCTCTCTCCTGCCAGCATCCTACCTAGGCTGTACTGGCTATGGTGTGTCTGGATCACATGTGTCTGGAAATGTCCTCATGGTGATGAATGCAAACTGATTAGGGATATCAATATCTAAAGATGTATATAGGTATCTGGAGTCAATTTTTGAAGACACTCTGTTTTCACAATAACCCACTTTGGAAGTGCTTAGCTGTGCAATTTTCAACCACCTGCAACACAGAGGCACAGTCACTTACTTACCTACCTACCTAACCTACCTACCTACCTATCTACCTTACTACCTACCTACTTATCTGTCTGCCTTTAAACACCTTGCTGTACTCACACAGGCCAGTGGTTGAAAGATGTTACAGCTGGCAAGGAAGTTTTGACTGTCCCCATAAATAATATGGGTACAGCTCTCTGCTTCCAGCAGAGGAAGGGGAGATGGCTCCTTTCTCTGCGTGTTTCAATGCAGCTGCCATCATCACTGTTTCTCTCCTTTCATCAGTGGAAAGGTGTATAAGATAGTCTCCAAAGGAGAAATCACAATTCAATACATCCATGGGATCTGGCACAAGTGTACATTGCAGAAATACTGCCAGATTAATTTCATGAGCCATGACTGTGAAGCTACAGAGGTGATCCCCACTGGAAAAAAGAAGTTCACAGCATTCACAGCAATCTCCATGCTGCTTTTTCCTGGGATTTTAGAAGACCTTGCAAGTGGGAGATGAGCATGGCTTGGGCTTCACAGAACTTACAGAGGTACGAATGATTACTGCTCAGAATAGAAGGGGAAAATCCACCCTATGCTTGAAGCTAAAACTGCCTGAGGAACAAAAACTGCTTAAATGTCTATTGCTAGAATAAAGGTCCCAGTGCAACTCTTACCTGGTGTTTCTGCTTCCGGTTTCTAAAACTCAGCTGACTGTCAGATGCGCTCCTTGGAAATGCCTGTTTGCCAGAGGGCAAATGTTTGACAAGATTAGACAGCTCTGATTATGTGCGAAGCATTACTAAAACTGAATTCACATCAAGTTTTCTTTGAGACAGTAGTAATGTTTATTGTTTTCAAGACATGAGTTTTACCTTTTGCACCATTCTGCACCGAGTAAGCTCTTTTACTACTGTTGTGACTGGCAGCCTGAACTGCATCCCATTCTGAGCCTGCTGAGTTTCATGAAAAAACTAAGTGTGATTTTAGTCTGTTGTTTTCTCTCTCTTAACCTTTTGAAAGGAGCAGAAACATCAGATCAAATAATTTAATGATACATAATTAGAGCTCCTCCAGCTGCTGTTGGGGTAAGAAGAGACCATGGCTGCTGGCTTGCTGGCCCTTTAGACAAAACCGCCCCACTGCCAGAGGTTTGCCAAGACATTTTCCTCCGGGAAACTTACCTGAGATAAGGAGTATCTCTAACATGGAACTTCACGAGAGGCTGATTTCAGGTCCTCGACCCCATCAGTCAAAGGAACAAATGCCATGAGTAAAACCATGTGCTTACGGAAGGATTGTGTTTTCTTGGAATCAAGGAGAATGAGTCAGGAAAAAAGGCTCTGATATCAGTACAGCTCTACTAATATGTAGTGTAGAGTCTCTATGCTAAAAATATCTAGCTTTACATGTCATTAAAGTTAAAAATAAAGGCAATGCATATTTCAGACAGAAATATATAATGCTAAGAGTACTCTAGAGTAGCAAGTTGTAAGTCAGGGTAACTTTCAGGGGACTGCAGCAGCAGAAGAGGCATTTTTAATACTCTTTTTAAATCTCTTCAAAATAAAGGACATCATCCAGCATCTACATAGGAGCTTTTGGTGACTGCCATATGTTATTATTACTGTACCCACGGAGTGTTGAAACCTTGGTGCTGCAGACCAGAAAACCCAGCTCCAGGACCCTGTGTCTGTTCTAGCAGTCAAAGAAGCAATGGTGTCATTTGAAGGATCCTCAATTAGAAAGTGAGGACAATTCACTATAAAGATTTTAAAACTAATTTTATAAAATTAGTTTAAAATCTTGCAGTTAAGGTTACATTCTGAGAAGAAAGCTCATGGATGCTGGGTCTGATGGACCGAGAAAGCTCCAGAGGGAGCCATGACTAATATTTGCACATAATGACATCTTCAGAGGGGAATCCAGATATCATCTGATGCTTGTTTCTGGGAACAAAAATTAAGTGATGATTTGCTTGTCGCTCTTGGTCACTGCCAGCCTCCACTAGATTTTTGGTTTGATTGCTAATCTCTAATCTTACCTCAATCCCCCCACATACATTCCCCTCCATAAGACAGCAATATGAACTTAAATATGTTTGAGAAGGATTGTAATCAGTCATTAAATCATTTTACAGTAAGAAATATTAACTCATTACATAGAATGCCTGAGGGAGGCCTTGTCCATTTTTATTTGTATTTTATTCAGTTTTGAGCAAGTGCTCAGGCATAAAAAATACTATAAAGTTGCTTCTTGTGCAGCAGCACTGGGGTAGCACTGAGGTCCCAGGAAAGGTGGTTCAATTGAAGGTTAATTGACAAAGTCAAACCAGGTTTTCCACTAGGTTAATCTTGCAAACCTGGTTCATGAGACTGGCTGTGTTCAATTAGCTCTGTTTGTCTTTACACTCTTTGAATCTGCTTAGATAATGGATGTGATATAGATGTGGCTATAAAGTTTAAACCAATTATTCGTAATGCGCTATTCAAAAAATTATAATGGAATTACATATTAGCAGTTAAATAAGCACTGATTTTTTTTAATCTTTAATGATAACAGAAGTCCCATTCTTTCCTTACATGTATTTCTATACAAAAAAAAGCTTAGTAAATTGGTGCCTTAGCCTCCATCTAGAAAAAACACCATCGAATATTTATATTGAAGGCAAGACCTTCAGTTTCTCATGAAACAATGCTGTAGATGAGTAACACTGAAAAGCCCAACGGAACACAGCAATTGCCCAAAATTGCATTCACTCCCAAAAGTAAGGAAGTTATTGGAGCCTAATGTTTATGATGTGTTTATATATTATTTGCAGTGTGCTCATGACTTGCCAGGCATAGCCCAGACTGTTAAAAAGGGGGTTTCTAGCACCAGAAGGACTGTAACAGAGGGACAGGGATTATGTTTTCTCTGCACCATTGTTTACAGCATTCAGTGAATAACTCACCAAGATCTGTGATAACACAACCTAAACTAAATGTTCTGAGTAACGGATAGGTTTGGGGTAATTTCATGATTTCAGCTTCCTTAAAAAACACTGATGATGATTGTTTATGCAGGGACTCTGTAAATATGGAAGCATAAATGAAAGAAACTACACAGAGTTCATAAAAGCATTTCAGCAATACCTTATTAAAGACCCAGTTAGGGTCATACAGAAGGGATTTAAGGAACTACAGCAAATCTAACTACTTGGAAAACAAATGAACGCAATGTATTAAACTCAGCTGTTTTGCACCATGGAAGAACTGGCACCTCCTCAGTTCCAAACATCAATATAAGGGAAAACAAGCACCACTGAGCTAAAGTCAGCTCCAGGAAGTAAACCCACAATTACACAGATAGGTTGAAAATAAAAGAAACCGGATGCTGTGGGAGGAAAGAAAGAGGGAGCGTGGTAAAGTGTGATGCTTCCTATGCAGCTTCTCCAAGATGCAAGCCATCACCTGGGACCCAAATAGGAGCCAAAAAGGACTTTGTGCCACCCACCATGGCAATGACTTAAAGTCAGGGAGCCAGCTGTATGAGTAAGTTCCATAGTGCTAACAGCCATGCTCAGAACACGGGTGCTTACTAAGTGCACTGAACTGAGCCAGCCTGCCAGGCTCCAGGAAGAATTATTTGTTAGGTGTCCAGAATGGCTGGAGTTGGGGTTACTGCCCCAGGAAGGGGCAATGAGGAGCCGCATGCCGATAACTCAAATCTCGTAATGCCCATTCAGTCACTTGAGTTGTGGAGTATGGTGCATACAACCCAATGAAGAACTTCACGTGAAAATGCCTGGAGCAGGAAACCTAGCCCAGGGCAGGTTGTATTGGACTCAGGTTTGGCTTAGAAATACTAGACCATCCAGGGTGTCAGTATGCAAGAGAAAGCCAGCATTTTGAGCACAATTCTGTGCTAATGCCATTTTTATAGCACTATTGAACATAATTCAAACCGATTACTTGAAGAGAATATCAGAAATTCATAATAATGGTAGAAAATTTCATATTATTTGCCTGTTTTCTGTGTCAGCCTGGGTCATCCCACTGACGGCTTGGTTTCAGAGCACCCTGAGGGGACACCCAGGACAGCTAGGCTCACCAAGAGGGGGAACCATGTCGGTAGAAGGAAAGGTAGCAGCTGTAGGAAAGTGTCAGCTGCCAAAGGAGATTCTGACATTGAGAGTGCCAGTGTGTGACCTGTGGGAGCTGCTGTGCTTGGCTGGTCCAGATAAAACGTACACAGGCACTTCTGCAAATGCAAAGTGCTCCATTTGCCATGGGGAGCACAGGCACGGACTGTTATCGGGACTCAGGTGACTTAGCGATAACTCATTACGCCATGGTAATCCGGTTATATGCCTAGCCTGCAGATGCATCTGTTACCACTCAGTGCCTTGCATTTGTGATGAGCTGAACGACATGTCCCCATCGAGCAGACATTTGCCTGAATGAGTAATGAATAATCATCTGGACCCCAGTTTTGTCCCCCCTGTTGGTGTGAGCAGCGCCGTGACTTTCCCTGACTGTGTTTGCAGTGAGGAAGAAGCACTCAGCATGAACACGGATGTCAGAAGCAGCCTGTGTGATCATCTGTTCTGATCATCCAAGTGCATCTCTGATTGAGGATCAATACTTCACAATTCTTCCTTGCTTCAGTGCCAAAACTTTCCAATGAGCTGGGGTTTTCTACTTCATTTGTTGTTATTATTCAAGTGACAAAAGGCAGAGTGATTGTGAGCTTTTTTAGAGTCTGATACCATGCCAAGAGGGGCAGTGAGACCAAAATTTAGAGCACATTTCCTGCCTGCCTTACAGGGCTAAATCAGACCTGCTCTGGAGAGCAGGGCAAGTGAGTAGGAAGCATAAGAAAACTTCACCCTCACGCTCTTCTCTGCAGATTGTTGGCTTTGCTATTGGTTTTGTTGCTACTTACTGGTTTGGTGCGTGTCAGCATGTACATTGGTGCAAAGACAGGAGCTCACACGTGGTAGAAATCAGCAGGCAGGTGGAAATGAGGTGCCCTGAGGTGACTGGCAGGTTTCAAATTAACATTAATGTCTTAATAATCTCGCTCAAGGGTACCGAAACAGAAACAAGCATTGAAGAGACTGGGAGGGAAAGATTCAGCAAATGGAAATGTGAAAAGGGTCCCAGAGAGGCTGGGAGGGCAAGGTCTGGAGGGACCAGATCTAAACCATTACCCCCACAGATTGACACCATCAGGAATTTTGGGGGGTTACCCAGGCTGGGCGCACACTGTCAAGGCAGTGGATTACTGTGCTGGTACCACCCATGGTAAGCACCATGGCAAGGTGGGATTCTGCCACACCTCCCCATCTGGGGAGCAGTGGTGCAAGCCCATGCAAGGGGGCTACTAGGGTGACCAAATGTCCTCTCTCCTACAAATGCTCTTCCTTTTTTTCTTTCACTTAACCTAGGAGAAATTGTTCAGATCAGAAGAGTTTTTTTGGGTATGCAGGTCGAGTTATTGGCTCAGCAAACTAAACACCAATAAAACTGGGATAATGAGCCATTATTTATGCAGTGGAGCCATTATGCTTTTATTTATTGCACTCACTGTAATTGCAGTTTCACCAGACCTGACAGTAACACATCCTTTAATGATGTACTCAAAGAGAGGATTTATTTGAAAAAGAAAAATCCCACCAGTGTTAGTCATAACTTAACTTTCTACTGGAAATTTTTAGAAAGGGAGATAGAAAATTTAAATAATGGATTTAGTGAGAAAATACATTTGTTTGGTTTTTTAAACTCTTTGTCGTGTTTCCAACCTCCCCATCACTCTGAAAGGTCACACAGTGAAAGCTTCTGCTGTACTGCTAAACCCTGACAGTGGCAGTGGCTGCTTTATAGTATGGAATCTAATAAACTGACAGAGATTCTTGTGGAAAACTGATTAATGATAAGCAGAGAACCCCCCTCTGACAATAAAACTTGCCTTATGGCAGCTTCACCAAGTCTCACGTTGTTCATGTCACCAGGTTTCTCACATCTCTCAGGTTTTCAGACAAGTTGTCTTTCCTGAGTTCTGCTCTCTCATCAAAATGTCACCCTCCTGTTCTGTTGTTGTCTAATTAGCTTTTTTTAAAAAACAAACCCAACCCAACAAACTCAGAGATTTCACTTGTAAGTATAACGTGGCCTGTTATTTGTTTGGCATGTTTCACCTATATAATACCTCTGTATAGGGTAGCATCTTCATAAATATTAATCTAAAGGCAATACGTTACCTGGCAGAAAAATGCATAAATGGCTAATGAATGAGCTGCTTCCAGTTAGCTTCCAGGCCTCCTCCCAGCACCCTTTCTGTACCATCACCTGGCACAGGCACTAATTTTCATTGCAAGCATGTCTTGTTCAGACTGGGGACAACCTTCTCTACTTACCACAGACAAACACAGAAGCCTCAGTCCCTCTCAGTTAGGACTTAGCGGCTTTGCAATATTGCCGTCTGACTGTTTCTTTCTTTTATGATGACATTCAGATGCCCCAGCAAAACCAAGACCCTACTTTGTCAGCCAGGCAACAACCACACAGAAAGTGCAGCCACCTGTGAGATCAAATACAGCCATACTTGACTTAACCTTGATTTTTTTCCAGTGTATAGATTCAAAGTGAACACCCCATGGACTGAATAAACCATGTAGTTCAGTCCTGCTTTAGAGATCTAGATCTAGATCTGTGCTGAGCAACTCCTGAGATCATCATCCTGGGTAGGAGATGTCTCAGGAGATGCCACTTTTAGGTCTGGCTGAGTTTACACTGAGGGGACATACAGTAATCCTGAACATGGTGAGAGTTCAAGCGCCACTGTTCTGGATTGGGTTGAACTTTCTTCCATCACCTTTTATCAGACTGATCTCCTACTTAGTGAATCATTGTTTGGCTCAGGCATTGAGGGCATCCACAGTGGTGCAGGTAGAGAGTGTGAACAGCCTATGAGGCAGTGACTGGCACTGAGGTGGAGGGGAGCTGACAACTCCTCGCAGCAACTCAAGCAGCAGCACCAATAACAAAAGATTAGGGGGAAAGCATAGCTTCAGTGTGGTGAAAAATTGAAACCCCACCAAGAATGAAGAAAAGTATACAGAAGCTCCTGATGCTTAATTACTTTCTTTGTCTAAAATATTGCTGACTTTTTGTGCTACTGTGTGTCTCACATGGGGTTATGCTCAAATAACTTACTAGCTGCTTGTTCTGCCAGCAGAGCAACAATATCTTTGTTTAGCAATTTCTACTTTCTTTAAATGAAAGTCTCTTCCCCATGTTAATCTCTGAAGTCACCGCTGCTTTTCTTCATGATTGTCTTTTGATGCATGTTGACTGCATTACTGAGGGGAGCATGCCTGCATTTATTTACATCTGAAAGCAAGCAAGCAAAACTTGGAAGGATTTGTGGCTTTATAAACTTTTTCTGAAACTATAGAGCATTTATCACAGCCAGCCTTAGCATCCTTCCTCCCATGTGGTTTGCTGCAGTGACTTACTAAGTCTTATCTTGGATTAGGCTGTTAGCTCTTCAGGAGCTGAAGTGCTAGCCTCTGTGATTTGATGACATTCACTGGGTCACACAGACCAGAACTATTTATGGAAAACTCCAGGAGTCCCCTTTTCCATGATGAAAGTAATTAGAGATTCAGAATTTGCTTTCTGCTCCTGTTCAGCCAGAATTCCCAGCTGCACTGAGCATTTATGCCAGAAGGCATCAAATACATTAGCCTACTTACAGAAAGAGATGGGAACAACAATGAAGCAGGGGAAATCAAATAAGCAACCATGGAAAAGTTGCTTATAATTGTTACCCAGGTCTATGAAGGCTTCATTAAATGATTCCTTGGACAGTGTCAAAAGAGCAAAAGAAATATTTGGGCCTATAATTGCTCATGCTGCAAAGGCAGTGGGCAGCATATTGATCCAAAGTCCCACCATGAGATAGTTTCTCCAGGAAGAGCATGATAGGATGTCAGAGTTAACCCTTTGATGGTGTCACCAAATCTTTTTGAGTCTAGTCTTCACCAGTTTTGCAGGACAGACTTTGTAGCTGTCTTTGGCAAGACACCAAAGCCTTGGTTACTGTCATGGTGTGACCGAATTCAAGTGGCTGACAGAGCAAGCATTAGCACCAATAAAACAAAAATTACAAAGGTGTGCTCACCAGAGTTTAAACAGAAATGAAACAAGATTTTAGTTGCTGGCAACAGAGCCAGAACAGTCTGCATGTGAACAGTGATTCTGTCCATTAAAATGATACGGATCTGTGGGAGACAGGAGACTATTAATTACACTGATGAAGTAAAAGGAGAGCACAATTCCAAGTTTATTCCATAGCAAAATTGACGCCCATAAAAATGGCATGTTTTTCTGATCCAGACTAATTCTGTGCTGCAGCTGGAGCTAAGTATGGCACATTGGGTCTTCGGAGCCTGAGCTTCACAGGGGCAGCAGTTTGAAAGACTACTCCTTTCCTCTCCCTCTCTCCTCTTCCTATTCACATCCAGATTAGGAGCCACAGCTACAGCCATGCTGCCAAAAGACAAAAACCCCATGTGGAAAACAGTTGC
>JANHGB010050353.1:6125-18957 GCA_026283785.1 Coracopsis vasa | reverse complement strand
GAATAAAGGGCAAAAGACTTTTTCTTTTTTTTTTTTTTGGGGGGGGGGTGTCTTTATCTGAATAAGTGAACTCTTTTTGGATTTTATTTTTTTTTTTTCCTTCTTGGGTGAAACTCCCATTTTTGAAGAGTAAAGAGTAAACCCCTGCTTCTCTGTGCTCTTCCAGTTGGGGAAGTGACTTGGTTTCACCCATGTACAGGTCATGAGCAGCTTCTGAACGTTTGATACAAGCAGGCAAACTTTCCAAGGATCCTAACCCACTGTAACCCAAATCCTGCTTTTTCTTGGTGCTGATACTGGTGACAAGAGGTAGCCTTGCTGTCCAAATATGTGAATGAAATGGAGCCCTCTCCAAAATGGCCTGTGGAGTCCTTGATCATCTGTGATCTGGCTGCGCTTGCCAAATGTAAAGTGCCTTTTTAAAACGAGCTTTTATAATTTGTGCTGAAAAAGGACTTTGAGGCTTCCTGTGCAGATAGGACTTTTGTGTTGTACATTGGATCTTTCCAGTCCCTCGTGAATAAACACAGCTGGCTGTTTTGGGAAATGGACTTAATATCTTTGCATCAAAGCTGTACAAATAAGGCAGCAAGCTGTACTGGATTATTGGGCAACGTTTTCTGACTTTTACACTGACTTAAGAGTGATCAAATGAAAAAATGTTTCTTACAAGGCTGCCCTCAGCCTGTGCAAGGGGAAATTATTTTCCCTTCCTCTCCCCCTTTGGAAACATGACTAGAACAAGCAGCCTCCATGACTTATCAATGTTGGATTATCATGTAATAATTTACTGGGCAGCCTTTTGCTGTCCGGAGCCGCCCACACACACAAGTCAATGGTGCCTTTGTTCAGGAGCGCTGGAAGAATGTATGATCTAATGGGGTGGTGGGAGTTTGCCTTCATTCCAGCATGCTCAAGACTGCACTCATTCCCCCAGTGTCCCAAACCCGTTTCCTTCCTCTGTCCCTGTCTTAGTTGGGCTCCCAGAAAAAGCAACCTGTGTTTATATCTCTGTAGGACTTTCTTAAAACCCTGGTGGCTGTCTGTGGTGGAGGTCTGCATGCCAAAATCTTTAGTTTGGTGGAGCATGATTTATGATGAGCTTGTGTTCAAATCCTTCAGATGTTTCTTATTCATGACATAGGTGCCTAAATCTCCAGGCTCTTTAGGTAAGGACAGGAAAATAAACCAAAGTTTGTGTTCCTACAGGGTCCATTACTCAGCATTTAAAAGCTGTCATCTGTGCTCCTGTGTTGTTTCCCCAGTGAAGATAGTCAGAAAATGGAAATCCTTAATTTTTGTTTTCTTCAGATGCTGGATATTTCATTTGCTTGTGCAATACTAGTTCTCTCATCCTCCTCCTCCACAAATCTTCCCAGAAGAGGTAGGGTGTAGTTTTAAAGGACACTTGCTCTAAAATGACAATAATTTTTTGCTTTCAGTCATAAGTTTGGCTTTTTTGTGCGCATATGATCCAAGTGATGTAACTTACTGCTTATGTGTCTGGCAGGTGTTGGGCTGTTGTTGTATAATAAATTTTTTTTATTCCAATAAAGTAAGTTGCTCGGGATGTTTCTCATGTTCCTCCCCTCCTTATAAACACTATCATGCTCTTGTTGCCCATCTACATGCTGGAAAATCCTGTCCCATTCCTTGGGATGGGATAATTCATTCTCTTTAAATATTTCCCTCTCATCTGCAGCCCCTGTGTTCCAGGAGGGAAGCCTTCAGGAGGATTTCTAGCATGAAAGGCTGAAACACAATACTGCAGTAGCTGAGAACTTGGAGTGGTTGTTTGACTCAAGAAGCAATGAGCAGTCTTGAACAAGATCATGTGAACTTTCTGGCCTCTGTCTACTGAGATCAATGTTTCTGTCCCTTGCAATTTGCTGCTCATGCGAGGTTCCAGTGTCTGTGCTACACTTTACATGTGGTGATAATGTAAGAGTGGGAGATGCTGCCTCCTGCTCTGGCAAGTAGCTATTTGTCAGGGGGGAGCAGATGAGCATCCTGAAGCGTCAGTCAATCAGTCTGTCTGCTTGTAGCATTGCATTGGGTGGTAAGGAGAGTTCATGGAGGGAACAGAGTTGAGGTAGAAGTAAGGACAAGATGAGTGAATGGCATGGAGCAATTTCCAGTATAGTAAACTGGGAAAACTGGCCTTTCTTCTGGGAATGATGGAGAAATAGGTCAGATGAGAACAAAATGAAATGTCAGTGGTGGTTGCTTGCTCTCTGTCCTGTCACTGCAAAATGGAAATGAAATTAAATAAAAAAATAGTAAATAGGTTGTATTTTTTAGCAGTTTGTTGTCAGTTCTTTTAACCTTTATTTAGAAATAGGTTGTTAGCAGGTATCTGGGTGAAAAAAGCTGCCTTGAAAGAGGAGCAAATCAAAAGAGAAACAGAGCAAAGTTTAACCATTTAATTACTGTCCAGTGAAGTTTGCTGAAAACAAATCTCTGGAAGCTTGGTGCTTTGCACAATACAATCTTCTCAGGTGGATTTTATTTTTTTATTTTTATTTTTTTTCCTCCTGGGCAGCAAAACTCAGCAGTTGTATTTTAAAACTCACTGCTGGTAGGATGCACTGAGGGATTGCAGAGGATGCAGAAGTAGCATGGTTTCCTCCTGCATGCATGTAATGCAAGTGGACCTATATTGAAGGAGGCGAGTGTCGTCTGGGCTTATCTCATGCAGGCATCTGCTCACAATTCAGTGCTTGTAGTTGGCGTGCCAGCTGGCGGGATGTTTTCCTGATGTAAATTATCCATCCGTTCTGTGGGTCCGAATACAAGGAGGCCTTTTGTGTGATAGGGATGAATTCCTGACTTGGGGGAAAAGGGAGGACTTTCTGAAGATGCAAATAGCACTTGCTTACATTTTTCCAGTCTATCTTCATGTTTTTCAGCATGGTGCATTTCCTGGTGGAACTTGGGATAGAGTTGGGTGATAACCCTGCTGAGGAAGGGCTTTAATTGCTGATGACATCTGGTGGCTGCGGTCAGCCTGAAAATGTGATCAGGTTGTTGGGGAAGCATCCCCTGCACTGAACAAGGCTGAACTTTTCCAATGCTGCTGCTGCTGCCTCTACAGGAGCTCAGACTTGCTTTGTTGAATGTGTAATTGCTGTACTGTCTTGAAGGCTTATTAGGTGTGCTTGCTTACTTTATAGAAAGATATTAGAGGGTTTTCCAGATCACTCTGAATTATCAAAAGGGGCTGGTTATTTTGTCACATTGTCACTTGCTGGTGAACAGATTCATGCCACAGAAAAAACGCTGTTTTAAAATGTGCTTCTCATGACTTTGAGTTCTGGATGCTTTAAAGACTTTTCAGGCTGCACTCCTGAAGTGCTGAGCTCATAGTTGTTAATTACCATGTGTCTTCTTTCTACTAACAAACTTTTATAACAAACATCTGAAGTTCTTCCTGCAAAATATATCTGCCACTGTGCAGTACACAGAAGAAAATATTATCTGATACTTGACACTATCTGACACTTCTAAACCAAACAAATAAAAATAATTACCAGCTTCTAGGAACAGGAGAACAATGGCTTTTTATCTTCTAAATGAAACATTTAAAACTGCCTTTCACCTGGTTATTGCTGTTGCCATTTCTCAGTGTAACAGATGTATATGTTTGTTTAGTTCTGTGAGACTTATAAGCCACCTAGGTTGCTTTTATTTGCTAGAAAAAGGTTCTGAAACCTTGAAGAGCCCTGCTAGCTGCCAGCCTGCTATGCACAGCTTTTACGTTCAGTATGAACAGTGGGGAAACACATTTCCACACTGTGTCAGCTGGTGTTGGGTAAACTCTATTGTTCTAGCAGTATTTACCCATGGCAAGCTGATACGGCACTAGCACACAGCCACTCTGTGCGCATTAACTGCATTCCTGTTTAATGCCATTAACAGGATTTCTCAAGTAGTTACACTGCCAGCTGAAATAAATGTCTTTTTCACCTGGGTTGCTTGGTTGGGAGGGTTTTGAATGTGTTTTCTTTGGCCTGCCATGTAAAACTGGAGAAAAAGGGTGAGTCCTTTCCATTTAGCGCAAGGGATTCTTTGGAAAATGTTTTAGTGCTGCACAGACTGCAGTTTGCACGTGTTGTGCCTTTTAGCTGAGCTGCAGTTTTTCCAAGGAGCTGTAGGAGACCTTGTAGGGGAACAGAGACTGTAATCCAGTTATAGAGGAGAGGAAAAAAAAAGAATAGTTCTTTTCCGGGACGTGCAGGCTGTGACCTGGCCTCTCTGTTAAAGCAGAAAGTTGTGTGTGTGAAGTGAGAGCACACACCCGGCCCCCTCTTCATTCCCAGGATTCTTTCAAAGCGTTTCCTCCCGAAAATCATCTTGATGAAGCCTGAATGCAGGGTTTTTTGCTTTATGCTAGAAGAATGCAGTAGTAGTAGGAGAAAACTAACCCTTTTAAGTCAAAGTAGTAGGCTATTCTTGACAATTTGGTTGACACAATTTAATTGAATGATCTTCATGATGTTGGGTCTGTTGTGATTTTTGTTTGTTTATTTTTTGTTTTCCCCCTATTGATTTACAGAATGGCTGCTTTTGCCTGAGATTTTCACTATTTTCACTTGTCATGCAAACTGTTCAGAAAAATCCCACCAGGGCGGACTTCGAGCCTCATAATTGCTTTATTTTAGCACATGAGCTCAAAGAAAACTAAAACTTTCTTATTAAGCTGATGCAAGTTTTATTAGTGATAAACCCATGATAGTGGGTCTGGTTTTAGTTGCTGCTCATCCAAGGTGTTTGTGAAGTTCTTGGGTTGACAAGTTGCTAGTCAATATGTATACCAGGGTTTTCCTGCAGAAGAAAGTGGAAGGCATTTGCTTCTGGGGCTCCTTGCCTTTGGAGAAGATGGGGAACATATCCTGGGTTTGTTTACCATGGGCCTGGAAAAGGTACTTGTGCATGTCTGACATATTGGTGAGCCTGGTGTGCTTACCTTAAGTTTCTGCGTGTGCATGTTCTTCACCTCTGAAACATACTTTGCCTTCAGTGGTGAGCTCTCTTCTTGGGAAGAGACATAGCAGAAAAAATGGGAAACCTGGGAGGGACTGATTTGTACATACGATACCCACTTCTTGCCTTGAATTGAGATTTATAAGAAAAATACTTCCAAATAAATGGGAACAAGATTAATTTCTTGTGTTGGGCAGCAAGGGGAGGGTACGCCTAAGCTGCGTTACACTGTTAAGCATTGGTCCTTTGGCTTTTTTAGCCTTTGTGGAAGCAGTTTGTCAATAATGATGTGATTGCTTCTAGCCTGTCTTTTGTGGATAAGGAGATCACATTAAATAACTTGACCCCAAGCCAACAGTGAACAAGTACTGAGCAAGAGCCATGGATTGTGGATGTCTAGCTTCCAGTCTTGTGCTTGTCTCATCTGTAACCTCACACGTGGTATGAATAGGAAAGGATATTTTGTGGGAAGCATTGTGGAGTTTGTATCTGTACAATGCCCCCAGCTGTCTAGCTTGTCAAGCACAGTACTTTTTGGTAGATTGGAGCATTGACAGATCTTTTTGGCTTTAAACACAAGATTGGTGGTCTTTTATCCTTGGGACATGTAGGGTTAAGGTTTTCTGAGTGCTGTATGTCTTGATTTTTACTTTCTTGTTTCCTCATTCCCCACCCCCCATATATTACGTTCTGGATCCTTTGTGTTTGCTGCTTCTGCTATTTTAGTGTTTCCAGCAGCTAGAAAGGACAAAGGTTCCTCTCTTATGCCAGCCAGGGTCTGGGTGTGACATGTTTAGCACAGACTGGTCCCACTCTAACTGATCTGTGAGTGAAAACCTGTTTGTGACCTGATTCATTGCCATCAGGTTTTGCTGTGTACTTTGAGAGATACGCTGTCCTTGTTGCCAGGTACCATCTGCTTTGCTTTAACTTGTTAAGTGAGCCACTCTTCAGCAGGTGTAAAGCCTTGTGTCTTATTTAGCACTGTGGAGTTAATTAATTTTATAAGTTAAGGTTAAATCTATGTGACTTCTTCAGGTGGAAAAACCTTGTTTCTCAATCAGTCGAAACTCTTGTAGTAGCTTTTTAGTGTGGTTTGGTGGGGGGTTTTTTCCCTTGTCCAATGAGGAGACCCAAAGTTTTGTTCCAGATAAACCTCATGATGTTTCAGCAAGTTCCCTATGTGAGCCAGGATGTCTTTATCATACACAGTCTGCTTGCCAAGGCAGAGCAAGAATAGCTGGCATGCAGCTCTACCTTCTCTTGGGAACATGCCCCCAGCTAGTGGGGATGGTGGAGGAAGGTGACTGAAGCGTGCTATGCTCCTTTTCTCCTAATGGGTTTTCTTAGGGATGTGAATCCCTTGGACAGTTGGTTTACGTGTGTGGGGGTAGATACTCAAGTCACTGGAGAAGAATCCATGAGGGAGGATGATCTGCTGATTGCCACAAACCTGTTAGGAGATGAATAGAGGGCAGGAAGGTGAGTTTACATTTATCCTTTTAGGAGACGCAAAGCATGGATGGCTTGTAAATCATTACACTTTGATCTGAAAAGTGTCTTGGTGACTTTAATTATATAGTCCAGAAAGTTTATTTTCTCTTTCCCTGGGAATGTGTAGAAGAGGGTGTACTCAGTAGTTCAGTGCTGGAGGAAAGGCTTCATGAATAGTAGAAAGAGTTTGGGATACTGTCTATTTAGGAAGAAAGAAAGAGAAAACAGTCTCTACAGTGTGGCTCTTGCCTCTGGTTAATACTGTTTCTCCCATAAATATGTTTGGAAGAAATATTACTAAATGGCATGGTTATCTTGGATCTCACCTTAGATCCACACAAACGGTTTGTGGGTCTGATGTAATTTATCATGTATTGGGGTAAGAACATTGTTGGTGATGTCTGCAGAAGAGAATTGCAGCTTGAGAGGTCTGTTTGGTTGCACAGAAGTCTCTAGGTCTGTTTGTTTATCTACTCAGCTTGCCCTCAACTTCTGCCTTCAATTCTTTCACCTTGTCTTTGCCGGGAGATACAGTATGTAGGACTGTAGGAAGAGATACTTCTGGTGCTACTGGACACTGCTCATCCTGCTGGATAGTACTAGAGGAGGCGTATCTTCCAAAGAGAGAATTGCAGTGCAGCTCTTTTTGTTCTTCCTGATTGAAGTTGTTTGAGTCTTTCTCATATCTGTCTTCTCTCATCCACAGGAAAAGCCTTCGACATCACATACGTGCGTCTGAAGTTTCATACCAGTCGGCCAGAGAGCTTTGCAATCTACAAACGCACTCAGGAAGATGGCCCGTGGGTGCCCTACCAGTATTACAGTGGCTCCTGTGAGAGCACATATCACAAAGTCAATCGTGGCTTTATTCGAACTGGAGAGGATGAGCAGCAGGCACTCTGTACAGATGAGTTCAGTGACATCTCCCCCCTCACTGGGGGCAATGTGGCATTCTCAACACTGGAGGGGCGTCCCAGTGCCTATAACTTTGATAACAGCCCTGTGCTGCAGGTATGTGAACAGGTCTAAGTCTATCAGGTGGTCTGAGTTGAGTCTTTCTGTTTAGTCATTGTAGACATTTGCTTTGTGCCAACTATGGGCTATACTTACAGCCCTTATTCATACTGAAAAGCCCTTGCAGGGGTCACTTGAGATGGACAATCCAAAGAGACACTTTTGAAGGAAGAGTTGAACTCTTGACTCTGTTGTTGGTACAAAACCCAAAATTAATGGCATTAAGGATGATTTGTCATTGGGAATCATGGAGGTATTTAGAGGATTGGTGTGAATCCCTGGTCAGGCAGCAGTTGTGGGCGTTTTGCTGTTTCAGATATAAGGACAGAAGAAAGCAAAGCCTAAGTCAAATGAGTATGTGATGCATCTGCATGTGGAATTTTAGCACAAAAATTTAAGAAACGTAAGATTCTTCTAGGGGTTATTGGAAACCCTAACCAGTTGGGCAGTGATCAGGAGCATAGTAGGAGCACCAGTTTTATCTGATTTACTTGCTGTTTTCTGTATTCGCTTGATGACTTCTCCAGCTTGTATTGCAACAAGGATCTAAAGCTGTGGAATTTGCTCCGTCCTTCCTTTCAGAGCTGTGATCACCACTTCTTCCTTTTCCTCTTAAAGGAAAGATAGACATTAGCACTCAGCAGACTCGGGGCTCATATGTCTCTGATACAGCAGGCAGGAGAGCAGAATCTGGTGGGACTTGCTTCTGCAAAAGGAAAACAAAGATTAATGGGAAAGGGAGAAGAACTCCAGAAATAGAAAAGAACCAGTTTGGCCACCCTGTTTTCTGCAAGAGCTAGCTACACCAACAAAGTCATTAAGATGAATGGAAAGATTTGAAGGTAGTGAATGGTGTATAATTTTCTGATAAACTTAGTAATGTAAGGAATAGAGACCTGACTGCCAGTTTCCTAAAACACGTACAAGCCATGGCACTGCTTTTCAGAATGGAAGTAAACATGTATTTTGTGCTCAGCATTTCCATGTGTTTGTGCCAGTGTTTGTAATTCAGTAAACCTTACTGTGCTAGCTAAGCAGTGACACAACTGCAGCACGGTTGTACATACAGGGATATTTTTCTCGTCTTCTTTTTTATGGTATTTGAAGGAAAAAGGCATTGCAAAAGCTGTAATGAAAACAAGGAGGTACTAATGACAGTCACTGGCTGAAGGTGATGTGAAATTTGGGGACAGGCTACGTTTACTGGCTGTTGCTGGAGGGAGGGTAGAGTAGTTTGTTGAAAATGCTATGTAAATATTATGAAAAGCTCTTGTGTTGTAAGTTAGATCTGCCTGTCTGTTTTTCTTCCTCCACCTGCCCCAGCCTCCTTCATCTGTCTGTCTTTTCATCTGTTGGGGTATGTATGCAGGCAAGTGTATCCTAAAGCTTATCCTGTTAGTGCTGTATGTCTTTGCAGGAAAACTGCAATCAGATAACTATGTTCAATTAACAAGCTTGCATAATTGTCTGCACTGTACTTTTTGCTGGAGAGGTTACCCACTGCTTCCTAGTTGAGAGCAGAGAAGATGCAAAGAGACATTGGGAAGGGTATCCAGAGAGGAACAGGGTCTGGAAAACACATTCAAACCAAGAGGATGTGGTATAAGGCTTTTTGGGCACGGATGTTTTGGCTTTCAAGGTGGGAAGGGGAAGATGATAAGGATGGAACTTTGTCATTGATGAATGACTGTAAATAGAACTGCTAATGACACGGCACTGGTATGCTCTTGAGGGGAATGTTGGATGTTTATAATCTGATGGGATTTCTGTTTGCTCTAGGAATGGGTGACAGCTACTGATATTAGAGTGACCCTCAATCGACTGAATACATTTGGAGATGAAGTTTTCAATGACCCAAAAGTTCTCAAGTCATATTACTATGCAATTTCTGATTTTGCTGTGGGTGGTAGGTGAGTAAACAATAAACCTTTGTACTTTTGGTCAGGTTTACTAGAGTACTTTAAAGACTTTCATTATACTCTTATAGTACCACTAAGCTTTTGTCTCTCTTGATTGTCCAAAACCAAAAATGCAGCAGAGTGAATGTTATAAAGCTTACAAATACTGGGTATAACCTTTTGTGACTATAATTTCAGGGCATACAGATTGATTTTTCTGCTCCCACCCAGTTACATCAAATATTAAGTGATTTGGGGGAGCAAAGGGTTAAGAGAGTGACAAAAATGTAAACCAGAACAAGAATTCCTGATTTTTTTCTATCCTGCACTTTCTATGATTTTTTTTTTAACTTGTTATTAATTGGTCTCAACCTATAACTGTAGCCTAGAGTAATGGTAAGTAGAAAATCTCAATGTGTCTTCATGTGTATTTTTGGGAGCTGTCTTCTATGAAGATCTGAAACATTGTATGATACCATGGTTGTCTGTTCTTCTTACCGAAGTGCATTACAGAACGCTTAAATCTTCAGTTGTTGACTATAAAATGTTTTCATAAATAGAGCTAGGACTAGTGCATTGTTTTTAACTGTTTGCAGAGAGCAGTCCTGAGACAGGGCTTTGACAACATGGGGATTTGCATTGACTGCACTAGCAATCTGTTGAGGTCCCTGGGCTTCTGTATTAGTCACTTTCTGTGCTATTTAATTTCTTACTGATACAGCAGTAGCACACAGCCAGTGTACATACCATTTCCTGGACTCTTATGAGAGAGAAGCCACGAAGAATTTATTAACCTAACACCAACAGAATTTTTGTTTCTCCTACTCAGCTTACACTGTTTCAGTGACAGACTGCAAAGGAGTCAATATTCTCACATTTCTAAATGGCTACCCCAAGCATGCTACATTTATTTGTTTCACAGAATGGTTTGAGATGGAAGGGGCTTTCAGTGATTATCTAGCCCCCTGCTGCGGGCAGGGACATTTTTCACTATATCAGGTTGCTTGAAGCCCCTTCCAACCTGGCCTTGAACACTTCCAGGGATGGGGCATCCACTGCTTCTTTGGGCAGCCTGTTCCAGTGTCTCACCACCCTCATTGTAAAACATTTCTTCCGTATGTCCAAACTAAGCCTATCCTCTTTCAGTTAAAAATTGTTGCCCCTTGTCCTGTCACTACAGGCCATCATAAAAAGTCTCTGTCTTTCTTGTAAACTGCATTTTAGATATTGAAAAGCCTCAATAGGGTCTTGTCTCCTCAGCTTTGTTGTGACCATCTGCATTTGTTTTGTCTCAGATTTTCAGATCTGGGCTCTGTTTTGGGATTGTTCTGTGAGTGACCTAGATCCCTGGAGTTTAAATACCTGTTCCTTGTCTCTCTTTAACCAGATGCAAATGTAACGGGCATGCAAGCGAGTGCATGAAGAATGAGCTTGGGAAGCTGGTTTGCAACTGCAAGCACAACACCTTTGGGGTCGACTGTGAAAAGTGTCTTCCTTTCTTCAATGACCGTCCATGGAGGAGAGCGACAGCAGAGAGTGCCAATGAATGTTTGCGTATGTGTGGCCATGCTTGAGGGGGAAATATCTCTCAGGGGTTAGGTCCCTGCCTCTGTTGGCATCCAGAAGCTGGCCCTGCATGGTTTTAAGTTGTCTCAGTTGTTTGCCGGGTTAAGCACAGTTCTGGTGTTTTTCAGCAGAGATTATGTGGGACTGCTGGTTATTCCACTCCTATCTTATAGGAGCTATCTGTAGATCCCTAGAAAGGGACATCTGCTTTCTGGAGAAAGATGAGAGCAACCTTTAGTAATGAGCTGTGCCACAAAAATGTTCAGGTTTGTACTTTATGGGATCTATAGGAAATAAAAATACTTAGTTTGCTGGAGTATAATTGCCCATTAAAAAGCTCCTCATTTAGCATCAGGTGACTTCCTCTTGTATTTGGGTTGTTAGTTTTTACAATTACTTGCTGACTATTTCATCCAATTTTGAGGCTGTTGAAACAGTACTGGACCACAAATGTGGATCTCTGATGGAATGCCAATTTATTTTGCTTGGTTCTATGTCACAGACCACAGCTCCCGGTAGTTTACTTTATGGGGAAACTTTTTCAGACAGAAAAGCTTTCTTCCTGTCTGACTTCTGTGTGTGTTGATTGGTCCCAGCTGTCTGGTCAAGGCCTGTGGTTCCCTTAACAGGCTGGTGAAACCCAGGTCTCCTGCTGCCTTGAAAGTGCAGATTTGTAATGCAGGGGATAAATTCTACTTTCAGCATGGAGTCATCCTCACTGTTATCTTCTCATGCTTTTTTGTGTGAGGTCAGCATTGTTCTGTGGGAGGGTGGCATTTTGGCTGCAAATGACAGCCTGATATGGAAGAGAGTGGGATAGAAAATGCTTATCTACTGCACGTAGACGAGAATGGTCTTGAAGATCTGTTCACTGTTACAGCCTTCCTTCCCCCTCCCCATATTCAACCACCACAAAAACATGCTTCCCCCTTTTTCTTCGTT
Organism: Coracopsis vasa; assembly: GCA_026283785.1. NCBI lineage: Eukaryota > Metazoa > Chordata > Aves > Psittaciformes > Psittacidae > Coracopsis > Coracopsis vasa. Next base: position 7,060 of record JANHGB010050353.1, on the reverse strand, counting down.
GATGCACAAACGAGTCTTGGGATAATTAAAGGCCCATACTCCAGCTTCTCTACAACTTTGTATCAAGCTTTGTGTAGTGGGTTTTGCGGCTGGGGTCAGACAGCCACACATGCTGTTTCCTGATGGTACACTTTCTTTGCAGCTTGTGACTGCAACGGGAGGTCACAGGAGTGCTACTTTGACCCTGAGCTGTACCGCTCGACGGGCCACGGGGGCCACTGCACTGGCTGCTCGGGTAACACCGATGGTGCCCACTGTGAGAGGTGCAGGGACAGCTTCTATCGACTAGGGAACGAGGAGGGATGTCTGCCCTGCAGTTGCAACCCGGTCGGTAAGTGATGGCAGCAAATGTTTCTGTTTGCAAACTTCATCCACAAAGGCTAGGTCTTTTACTAGTTATGCAGCTAACTGCAAAGTACAGGGTAAAGAGAGGGGTGTTTTGTTTGGCTTTCTTCTTTCTCCACCCCCCCATCATGTAGGAAATGTTTATTGGGTTTTATTTTGGTTTAAATTCTTCTTGCATCTAATTGGAGTTGGTGTGGCGGGGACAGATGGTTCACCTCTGCAGCATTTACTTCACCAAATGCATTCTGAAATAGATTTTATTTTGTAGTTTCGGTTTTGTTCTGCTTCCCCACCACCACTGCATATGTGTAACCCTGGACACTCCCAGTACGAAAGAACTCATTTAAATTCTTAATAAACAAGATGATGTGAGTGGGTATTTCTGGAAGTTGTTAAATTGTAATGAACTTCAGATGCATCAGTTTCTCCTACTGCGTATCCAAGCACTATAAATACAGTCTATTGAAACCTTAAACACAAAAGGGGGTGGGAGTGAGAAAAAACACAGTAAATGAGCTGGCTCGTGTTTTAATGGGACATAATGAGTTGACTGCTGGGAGATGTTTTACACCAGCAAGCTTGGCTCTCAC
>JANHGB010050352.1:0-19086 GCA_026283785.1 Coracopsis vasa | reverse complement strand
GGAGACAGATGCTGTTCCCTAATGTTTAATGTAGACTTTTATGATGAGCTTCAATGCTGAAAAATAATCTTAATAGGGACATTATAGAATTCGTTTCCAACTCTTGTCATAAATTGTCATATTTAAATATCTATATATCATCACTGATGTATTACTTCCCACTTGAAGGAATGTTGCAATAGCAGGACTGTTACAGGCTTGAAGACAAAGGTACATTAAGCTTGTTTCTCACTTAATCCATGATTGAGTGTACCTCATAACGTGGGTAATTGCTGTTAAGAAGCATTAACATAATCTGCATCTCTTCTTATGTTTGGGACTGAATTAATCTCATCTAACTATAGACATCTTCAGTGCTGACATTACTTTTATGCTAACTGAAGTTCTGTGTTACTGGTGAAGAGAAGCGGGCACCTCTAAGGTGCAGTTCTTTTGACTTTAGCATGAGAAAAATAACAACTAAAAATGTTTATTTTTCCCCAATGACTAAAGGCTTCTAAAAGAAGCCAATAGAGAGTAGTTGAAATACAGAAATCTACATTTAGTTAGTAAATATCACCCCAAATATCTGCTTTGTGTCACAGTGGCCCCACAACTATTATTGTGACCAGGTGTGGACCAAATAAAATTTGCCTGTTGCCCCCAGAAGAGTCACATTAGCAATGGAAATATTTCTGGAATATAAAGAATTTGAATTAGAGTGTCTTTTCCATATGTATAGGATGGAGGGATTGACTTCCTTTGGGGTATAATTAAATGTATTTCCATTTAGTGTGGGGAGGCAAAATATATTTATGCAATGGGGAGGATTTGATCTAGAATCTCAGTTTTTTGTCTGGCACACGGTAAAAGTCAATGAAATGTCTCCTGCACATGAGAGTATTTTGTATTCAATTTGGTTCTTAATGTTAACTAAATTGATAACCCGTTTAGCTCCTCTTGCAGGTGGAGATCAGCGCTCATCACACTGATCAATGGCAACTTCATTGTAGGTCTTTAATACTTTGGTTTTCAGTGGTGACTACCATAGTTTTGAACTACTGTTGCTCTGCTAGTTTAAAGGGTGAGATTTTAGTTTTTTCCAGGTGATGGATGCCTATCATTGTCATCACTGCTGCTAAATTGCAACGGCTGTGCAACTCCTGTTCAAGCATCCTGGCCAAGAATTGCAAATGTGGCTACTAATTTCCAGTGCTCACTGTGAAATACTTGTGTTCAGCCAGAATGGTGTGGGTCTTCCTGATGACATGGCTGACAGTTCCATACTGATGTTTGAATATCCTAGTGGGACCAAAATAGTGCAGTATGCCAAAGTGTAGGCAATTGAATCGTGCTCCAGCTGCTTTTGAAATTCTTGGACAAAAATACCAGACAGGGGTTGTTTTGATCCCTGTTTCAGTAAGGTAAAGCAGAAAGTAAGTAATTTGTCATGAATGGGATTCCCTTTGAGTGACTCAAGGCTCATTCCTCTACTGAAAGCCACCTTTCCCACCCTCTCAAAAGCCCAAACCTCAAGCTCTTTTCAACATGTGTAATTACTACTAAATCTGATCCAGATGTTAAGAAATAGCAAACTAGTATTAAAAGCTCAGTGGAAATATTTCAGCAAAATGCAGTGAAGATGATCACAAATGTCTATTGTCCAATACTACACTGCAAGTGCTGATTCAGTTTTTGACTGTAGCACATGTTAACAAACCAAGCCCAATTCTTTCTTTTTTTTCTCTCTCTTTTCTTCCTCTATTTTGTTTAATGTTAATTTCTTTGTACAAAAGACCTTAGCAAGTCATCCGCTTGTGATGTTCAAAGAGCTTGCCTACAGGAAAGACTGAGCTCTTTGACAAAGCGTGGAGGATCAGGAACACTGGTTAATATTTACTGGCTTACAAGAGCAGATGCTAAATAATAATTGGTTGCGCAGCAACACAAAAGTTATGATATTGCACAAAACTGCAGTTAGTCCTTGAGACATTCCTCTGTTCCTAATGTGTTTTGCCAAAGTAGATAAAGAAGAGAGGGGATCAGAGACAAGTGCTCCTTCAAAATAAGAGTTGACAGCAAAAGGAGTGATTGTACTATGTGCCATTTGAAATGGAGAGAAATTGTGTGAGAAGAGTTAAACTTACCTGTAGGACAAAGCTCCTGGAAACATGCTCAGTGCCAGAACTCTGCTGCAGAATGGACTCCTAGGAAGTGAAAATGGTCAGCACTACAGTCATTCAAGGGCAGTGCCCTGTGTTGATAGCAGTGTGAACAGTGTATTTGAGAGGTAAGCCTAGAAAGACTGCTCAGTTTCTGGGGAGCAAGCTCTTTTTGTCTAGGAGAGGTACTAATATCACTGCGTGAAATAGGTTTGATGTCTGCTTATATGGCATTTCTGTAAAGGAATGAGAATATGCTATGGCTTTGCTCCTTGTATATGCCATCATCCCAAGTCAGTATCATACAAAGATGCTGCACATAGATGAAAAAAACGTGGTTTAACTTCCTTGTCAGGAAGGTCCACTGGATTTTTTCATTCTTCTCTTCATCCTTCTCTCTTTAAAGAAGAATTTATCATGTCTGCTGAGTGGTAGCCTTGACAAAAACAGAACAAATTTTTATGTTCTCAATTTTTGGGAACCCATAGGAAGTCCTTGAAGTAACATTCTCAGTGATGCTTCCCATCATGTTGAATCTATTCTTCAAATTTACACCAAAATTGACAACACATTTTTTGTGTGCTGTCTTAGCCCCTGTTCAGCATTATTGTGAAGTTGAATACTATGTTTTTAGCTGTACTAGAGAATGCTGATTGCAGGTCTGTTACATTATGTTAATACTCTTGTATCATTAGTGCTTATCGTAATTTCTCTCTCCTACTGTAGTCCATGCTGAAACTTTGGACATCAATGAGCAGGTCTTGCTCTCATTAAATACACAGTGCATTAGAGCCAATGGCTCAATAGCAACTGATTGCAATATCAAACCCTGAAATTTGAAATAACCTTTGCCAAATCTGTAGCCAGTGAAATCAAGATCATTAATCCTGTAGTTTCTCCCATCTATAACTGGAAATCTGAAGAGCACATTTGGAATAGTACAATACTTTATGAAATCTGAATGTTACGTGTGCTCTATACTGCTTCAGAAGGAATAAGGCAGAACATATTCGGTATTCCTGGGCAGAACATGTGATTGATGCTAAGGACAAACCTTGCTTGACTTCAAGACATCTCTTTTAGAAGCTGTGTCACAACCTCCCTTCCAAACTCTTATCATTCTTAATTAGATTACAGTGAATATCGATAGAGAACAGAATAGATAGCCACATGGTGGTGCTTTATAAGGACCTCTCTCGATTTGTGCCTTCTTCACATTTTTATGTTTTCATGATCCAGTGTGTGGAATGAAAATGCCTAGACGCCGTTGTGCTGTGTATTTCATGTCAGAAATGCTGGGAAAATATGCAGAGGTGGAGGGGGAATTTTTTCTGCAAAAGGCCAACATAAGCTGCATACATCATGTCATCTCTCTCCCATGCTACCAGCATGTCTTAAATAACTGAAGGTCCTCTGCTGGCTGTCTTCATAGAATAACAAATTTTACCTGCCCTACTCAAACAGCTATAAATTTGAAGACCAAATCTCAGTGAATCATCACAGGCTCCTTCTATAGTCGGGGTGTGATTCTGTGATTCATCTCGTGCTAGCACAGGAACTTTTAAACTATCTCCCAGGATTCCAGAGGTTCAGAAGTCACCTGTTTACAGTCTTCTGCACTATATTTCCAGGACCCTGTTATTACACCCATTAATGGTTTTTTAGCAATTTCTTTCAAGTGCTCAAATATAATATTCCATAATATTAATGAGCGGACTGTCACTTCTGACAGATGTGGTAGTGATTCAAAGTTATTGCTAAGACTTCTGAATGCTCAAAAAGGTGGAGACTCCAAAGATAAGGTGTTTCCACATGTGAATGGGCACTAGAGTGATTTAGACAAAGGCATTAGGTGATGGAAGAATGAGGCAATCTAAGTCCAGTGCGTGAATGTGGTTCTTATTCATTGAACTCAGTCATTTTGCACCTATATGTTGGTGTCAATAGCAGGAGCCAGGACCCGTGTTTACCAGTCATCTCACCTTCCACAGGGATGTTCACATTAATGATTGCAATGATTTATTGTTGTTAAATATCAGCAAAGTGTCTTGGAGCTGTATTTTGACTGTTCCTAAGCTGCCTAAGCAGTCCATTGCAAGATAACTCATGCAATGGGTGCTTTGCCTCAAAGGCACTGGGACTACTTTTCTGTCTTCATTGTATATGAAGCCAAGACCTGGAAGTTATGGACAATAACATAGGTTAGCCACCTGCCAGGGTGCCACTCACTGCAGTAGTTAATGATGTCAAAGTTCAGCACCTCTATTAGGTGGTTTAAATGTGGCCTGGAGTGCCTTTTCACTTGAAAATCAATTGCTAATAACAAAATCCCTAGGTGGGCTTTTCTTGCTCTGAGTATTAAACCCTCTTACTTTATCAAACTGGTTTCATGGTTTAGTTAGTAATTATTGCTCTTAATAGTGTGGCTTAGATCAACATTTCATTTCACAATACCAAAATAAGCAAATGCTGTTGTGCAACTCTGCCCTCCCATAGAATAACAGTACCACAAACTGCCTTCTTTGGGCTAAGTAGCTGAGACATGTTTACACTACAAATGAACATCAGAGCTATATATTTTTTCCTAGTAAACATAGGCATAACAACCTCACAACTATAATTTGATTTCTTAATAGTAAATAAACCAATCTGTCACTTTGTCAGTCAGCAGTGGAATCTGATATTCCCTGGACTCCAACTCTGATAATACTGTTTATTATATACCCCCAGAGGCTGTGCCCATGCTGATCTAACAGGCATTAACATCAACCAGTTTACTTGGTAAATAGCTCTGAGATGCTCTATTGCCCAGCTCCCTGGTACTCTACTGACGTACTAACACCAATCACTTTTAACCTTCTCCTGACAAAGGGAATAAGTCAAAGGACGTCTCTTTCATAAAACAAGGAAGTACTGTTTCCATTTAATTTCTTTTGGAGAGTAGTTTGATCCTCAGAAGTGCTGGTGGTGTTGGAAGCTAAGGGCTGGTGCTTGAATATATCTAAACTATAACAACTCTAGCAGATGCAGAGGAGCTATACTGACTTACGCTAGCCAATGTGATAGCCCAGAGCTTAAGGAAGAGGTATTTGCTGGGCTGTAGAACTCCAGCCTTCTTCTGTGTGATCAGTGCGGTGCTGGTGGCAGCACTTTCAGGAAAACAGCTACCTCTGGTCTTCTCATTTCATGCTCTCCTTGCTGAGATCACACGCAGAAAAGAGGTTTGGCAGTCTTTAGTTTGAATAATAGGGTTTGCAGTGTGAATCCTTGTTCCAGAGGATTCCCAAGGCATTAGGAGAGTGCAGCCTTCCAGCTCCCACATAGCAGTGCTGGTGAAAAAAATGCTCTACTTCATGAGAAGAAGGGGATATTATGTCAAGGTGTCATTGCTGTTTAAGAGGAGGACAGAAACCTAATCTAAAGGCAGATGGAGGCTTATGGATAGAAGATTTCAGTATAAGACTCAATGACTACACCAATGCAGACACATCCCTTTTATGAGTGAGGCAAGGAGACAAAGTAAGACCTCTTTGAGCTGTTGTAAAAGAATGTTTGGAGCAAGAAAAAAGGGAACAGTGGCCTCACTGAAACCTGAACTAAACCTCCAATCTATGCTAAGAAACATTTCTGTGGGGGCACAGATGGAAAGAGCCTTTGCCATTAATGCCAGAGGAGATGTCCTGTTCAGGACCCAGCTATGATGGGAGAAGAGATTTACCACCACCAGTGTTCCTCTTGCTGGTGACTATTGTTCCTGTAGTTCTGCTTTTGTGACATAATTGCATTTAAGCAAAAGTAGAGGAGTTAGAATAAGCAGTGTTATACCTATAATCAATGCTACCGTGAAGCAAATTGAAAAATGCCATTTAAACTGCTCAAGTGGTTGATGGAGAGAGTAACATCCAGCAAAGGTAGCATCATCTGTGAGGCAGCTTGTCTGCTCTTGTCTTTGAGAGTTAGTGAGTGGCAAGATTAGCTGGGAAATGTTCCATGGCCAGTAGAGTGGACAGCTATCTAAAAGCATGGGATATCCCTGTTGTTTGGTCTTCTTACCTCTTCTCCCATGTTCTCTTTGTGCTTCCTTCCCTGCCCATCTCTGTAATATAACCTCTCCTCTTCCTGCTTATCAATAAATGTCTCTATGCCTTGAAATCCCTAAGTTAATTTCTTTTTCCACTTCTCACTTTCTCCCAGGTTTTGTGCAAAGAAGGTAATCCCTTGTGTCTTCTTGAAGATACCTAAATTTCCTCTGCTAAAACGAGCAATTACAGGCAAGACCTTTGGTTTTTTAATTATTTCTAATTTGTTTTGCAAAGCCAAGGTGTAGCTTGAAATGCCTTTATAAAATCACAGCGGAGTACAAAGGCAATCTCCAATACCTGTTAACTGCATTCAAAACTAACCTGAGAATCCAGGTATATTGCTTGAGGAAAAAGAGGGAAACTTGGTTTTGACTAAATATGCCCTTTAATTAAATTAGGTTGTAGGCATGGTGTAGGCAGCATCTAATGTGCTTAAACCAGTGCTACATATGTGGACTTAGTACCTCTATATTTTTGGAAATCAGGTACTTGGGTTGCATTTGACCAGGCAATTTTCACTCATGGAATTGCTTCCTCACACCAATAGATGGCAATCTGTCTTCACGTCCCTTTGCTTCTCCAAAAGTGAGCTAAAAGGTGAGGCGGAAAGGGAGAAAACAGAATTTCTCAAAAGCTTTCTCCCTTTTATGTGTCAGAGTTTCAAAGCTAAATGTTCAAATGCCCTGGAAATGAGAAATTATCTGAAAACTAGTACACTGCATGCTACCACAGCACAAATTACCCCATGCTGTCCTGTCAGATTTAATCTGCCTGAATCGGTTTTGGAAGGGATGATATGGGATTTAGTTACCATGTACGCTAGTAAACTGAGATTAGCCGTGTTCTTGATATCATTGCGTATTTTAATCTATGATTCAGTTTATTGCCTGAGTTCTACATTGTGAAATCTGCAATAGATATCAAAAAGATTAGGAAAAAAAAGAAAAGAAAAAGAAATCTCAAGTGATATAAAGGATCCCTGATCTTCCCATCTGATTCTGTGCTACAATACAGTAATTCAGCAGTAACAGCAAAGAAAATATCTCAGTGTCAGATTAGCAGATGTGATGGTAAAATTAAACCCTGGCTGTATCGCTTGGTCGCTCCGCTGCAGTTGTAGAGTTTGGAGCTAGTTTATCTGTTTCTGATGGCTTCAGTTTTGCTTTGAGCATCTGATTGCATCAATCTAATCTTTTTAATCCCTTTTACTCACACACTACTACTACATCCACAGAGCCATGGGCATATGAGTTTTGATTTAGGAGAAATTTCCAACAAGAACTGATTTCATTGCTGCTGATTTGGTTAAAAAGTGAAAAATAAACCAAAATGGATATGTTTGCCCTGACTGTGCAGTTCTCTCCACCCAGGAGTGAGCTGGAGACAGGAAGTTCATAGAATCATAGAGTGGTTTGGGTTGGAAGGGACCTTAAAACTCATCCAGTTCCAATCCCCCTGCCACGGTCTGGGACACCTTCCATTACACCAGGTTGCTCAAAGCCTGGCCTTGAACAGCGTTGTCTTGTTGATCCAGGGTGTTCCTCTTGCTGCCCTGCACAAAGGATAAGACTTTATGTGTAAAACCACTAAATGGGCATAGCGGTTTCTCCCTTTGGCTTGATAGCTGTTTCTGCGACAGAGCTGCATGGATGCCAGGAAGCAGGATCCTTGCTGGAAAAGCGGAGGCATGTCAAGGAGGCTACAGCAATGCTCAGCATCCACTTCATGCTGCTGCCTTTTCCGCTTTTATGATGGCGTCTGCCATGGGCTCTTCACCCACTGCCCTCCGATTCATCCACAGCCCTTCTCCTCATCTTCCCTTGCAGAACTGGTCTTCACACAACCTACCTCCTCCTGCAGTGTTTGCACCAGGTTGTGCCTTTCTGAGGATGGAGGGTGTCTCTCATTCAGTTTGGCACCATCCTGAAGCCCCAGTCTATTTGGAAAGAAATTGTGCACTTTGACACTACATAGAATCATAAAATAGTTAGGGTTGGAACGGATCTTAAGATCATCCAGTTCCAAGCCCCCTGCCATGAGCAGGGACACCGCACACTAAACCATGCCACCCAAGACTCTATCCAACCTGGCCTTGAACACAGCATACATACTTTTTCTTGTTGTTAAATTCTTGGCATCCTGTAATTTATTCTGTCCTTCCTTTCACCAGCAACAGCAATATTCTAAATCAGTAAATAGGCTTTAACCTAGAGCCATCATTAACTGGAGAATACAGGTAGTGCTGAAAATAAATTGCATCTACTAGCAGTGCACAGCATGAAACCAGAGGTTTCTTCTGTGACCCTCCTCCTTATGAAAAATAGTGCTTTGTGTATAAAGAAGATCTGTCTTCTTTAAATTGCAAGTAATTGTTTTTGTGGAGTGTTCATAGCTGGTGAGTAGAGCTGAGGCTGGAGAGGATATTGCAGATGCTAACGGCAGCAATAGGGCAGGTAGAAGAGCAAGCTAAAAGAAAAGGAAGTTTCATTCACAGTTTACCCATTCTCCAGGTTTCCAAGAGTAAACACATTGTGTTTCCTGGGAATAAAATGGCCATGAGCCTTCAGGTACAGAAACTGGCATAAAGAGCTTTGCACTGTTCTTCACCTTGAGCATTTCTGCTCTGAACATATGGTGTCATTTTATGTAGACATTTTATGTATTGCATGCATGCCAGAGGTTAGGTGTTTTTCTGTAGTAGGACATCCATTTACTGCCAGAAGAAATATTATTCCACTTCTTCGCATTTTATGAAGCTTTTCCCTTTAAGAAAAAAACCCAAAGCCCCCCCCAAAATCCACAACCATAGTCAAGGATTATGTGAAGTGGGGAGAGAACACAGAAAGCCTGGCCTTCAGCTTCCAAGATGGATCACCATAATGTGAAGCCAATACCAGATGAACTGCTGAAGGGTTGCTGCTTAAGCCTTGATGCCATTACCTCTCATCTTTGACCTGAAGGGATTGATGACTTCCCTCTGGAGTATTAATGAACATGCTGAGCTTCCCTGCAGCAAAACTGTGGACATGAACTTCCTCTTGTCTGAAAGAACGGAGGAAAAATCTCGGAGCTTGTTTTCATGGCTCCACTTTAATTGCTGATACAGGGGATTTTGTCATCTCTGCAATGAATGGCAGCAGAATCTACCAGTACAACACAATTCAGGGCAGGGGGAAATGCAAGCAGGAAATGGGAAAAAGGGGAAAGCACACTAGCATTATTTTCCTGCTTTCAGAAACACATTTGCTAACACAGTTAGTAAATATTAACAAGGCACAAGTCTCCATGTGACCCCAAGGCGGTTCCCCAGTAGATCCACAGCACTCTGATCCAAGTGAAAGGGTGTCAGCTTCATTAATGGCGGCATTCTCCAGGTGCACACCAATTAATCAAGCATGTTATGAAAAGTTAATGGGTGTAAACTTAACAGGGTGCTTTCACTAGCTTTTGTAGATATTTCTGAACAAACCAGAATGCTTATTCCTGGAGCTAGAGAGCAAAGTCCAAAACTCAATGAGTCAATAGTTGTCTTTTTATTTGTTTTCAGTGAACTTTTGAGCATGATCTGATAGTATAAGCAAAGCTTATACTTATGCAAAGCTGAGCCCTGGGTACAGCACCAAGCTTAAAGTTACAAGACTCATCTTTAAAGTCAGACTGCTCATGTGCTGCACCTTTATAGGTCACTTCACCCACAGTGCCTCAGTTTCCCCCAGTTCCTTCTGTCTTTCTTCGGGGTGGGATTGATTCTGCTTAGTGGGCAGAATCCCAATTGTGAGTGGGATGTGAATTTTCTGGGAGACCTGTAATGCAGAATGCCAGGCTCTGACTTCAATCATAAGTTGGGAGATTCCTGGGCAGCAATCAAAGCCTAGCATGCATTGGTGACATCTGCACACTCTGTTCTGTCTCACTGCAGGCCTTTGGCATTTCCCATTCTGGATTCTTTTGGTGCAGAGATTGCCAATCCCACCAAATAAGGGCAAAGAACTAAATACAAGCAGTTTTCAATGCAAATGCAGAAAACAGTTCATGCAGCATTGATTATATACGAATGCTCTCTCAGTGTTCTCTCAGTATTGCTAGCTCAGCCATACTGCATATTCTGTTTATTTCATAGTGTGCTTCCACATTTAATGTATGAGTCTGAAAAGGAAAAAATATCCTAAGGAATGTAACTTCACCTGTCATCTGGGGAAAGTTACCTTGTTAATTTTCTATTATTCAGCTTTCTGAGCTCTGGGGGAAAAGCATCAGGAGATTTATCCCTGCCAAAGAATATGGCCTTTGATGAACTGAGAAACACAGCATGCAGTTTCTGTCTTAAACTGACTGTTGCATCACTTGACATCTTAATGCAAATGTCCTCTGGCATAATGCAAGAAACCAGAGGATTATGTTGGTTCATTCCCTAAAGAAATACATACCTCCACACAAGCACAGCTTTTCCTATAATGGAGGAATAGGAAGGATCCTTATATAGGAATGAATGCTGTCAAATGGAAGCTACATCTTCCCTTCCACTGGCAGGGGCAATGGGGCCATGATTGGTCCCACAGGTGAAAACTGGAATTAATGAGTCATCACTCCTATTTAAGAGTCTCTGTTTAGCCAGGGATTTGTATAAGGGCACAGGAACAATAGATAGATAGATAAATAGTCAGTCACATTAATTCTATCCTTATTCTAAGCTGAGACCATCAACATTAAAATGTTTCTCTGTAGCATCTTCCAGGGCAGAGCTAAGTTTCTGTGCATCCCCTAAACGTAGATTTCCGTAGTATAGCACATAGTGATCTCTAGCATGTTGCCTTGACCCTGATTTTTCTGGGTATATAGTGTTCCTGGGCTTAGGGGAAAAAGTCCCTTTAAGGAAGAAAGCTCTATAAAGAAGAAATAAAATAATGCTCTCTTAAGAACCAGGAAGGAGATACAAGATCCATTGCAACCCCTAAGAAGCGATTATGTAAATCAGCCTTTTTTTTCTGGGAAGGAGAAAGGGAGCATTGCAAGTGAGCTGGTAAAATAGCTTCTGAGAAAGGAAGAATCCTTCTGGCATTGCCAAGGGCAAGCACCTTTTATTTCATTCTATCTCTTCAATGCTTTTCCCAACTTCCTTCCTGATATCTCATGTCATCAGTAGATTAAAATTTATTGAGGGTTAGGACACAGTGAGTCCCTTCATTTCCGCCAGTGTTTTCATGGCTCAGTATAGTACATTCTTCCTCTTCAGCCTTTAAATCCACTTCTGTTCCCCTTCAGGAAAACCTCTGGTACTTTCAGGGAATCTCTGGTGGATTTTCCCAATCTACTTTGGCTGTTTTTCTCGAGAAGACTGTCTCTTGCATTAATAGCTGTGTCCCCAAGCTCCAGTGAGTAAACTTCAGATGGCAGTTTATGTCCAGATAGTTTTGCCAAAGGGGCTTATTTATGTGAATCTCTTCTGCCTAAGCAGCAGGACTCTAAAGCATTCAGCAAGTACCGAAATATTCCAGTAACGGAGATGGGATGCACAATTTATTGTTGTTTCATGTTTTTATTTTACTAAGAATATCTGATACTTCCTGAAGTAAGACTTTGCCTGCTAAGTGTAACCCTGGCTGCTTGGGGAGAGGGTGCACAGTGTGCCAGACATGAATATAATGAGTGTGTCCTTCCTGTACTCTTCCTAATGCTCTTTGTGTCATAGCAGCCCTCAGAACAGCAGCTTCCATCAGAACTGGACCGTGATATGGAGAGTGGATACAGAGGGGGCACAGTTACTGTGTCTGGGGAAGGAAATGACAGAGAATGAGTGAAAACACAATCTGAAGGGTATGGATTGGAATTACAGGGCAAGGAGCAGGTCTGTGATGCACTGGATGTGAGATGGGGATTTCATGGACAAGGATCCAAGTTGGGATCTGGGACTTACTGGGCAAGGAGCCTGGAACAGAAGGAGCATGGAGTTGAGAACTGGATATGGCTGATGACTGATGACTGAGAAGCCTGAATGGAAACTTGTGTGGCACAGATGAGGAAAAGGGATGAGGATGAACCGTGTGGAGTGGGATGGAGAATAAGAAGATACTGTGAGCCAGAGTAATGTGAGTCAGGCTGTGGTGGATGAAGGGAAGGGAGGACATTTCTGCTTTCACTCACTGCTTGCCTTCCTGCACCAGGCAGGAGCACAAGCTGGGGTTTCCAGCCCATGTTTCCTTGCTCTCTGCAGATGTAAAGACTTCCAGCAAAGCATCTTCACCCCTATCCACGCTGATTCACATCAAAGATGATGATCAGCTGCTGCTATCACCTAATCCATTAGTTTGAATTGGTTGAAAGCTATTTTGATATACTTGCAGGATCTAGCCTGGCTTGGGCTCTATGATTGACAGCACATGATAGCAAAGCTTCTGGCTTTTTTTGATTGTGCAGTTTGCCTGCACGTTGCAGCAAGAAATACTTTCATCAGATTCCATTCCTTCATTTGCACATTTCAAATTAATCTCTTGGCTATTCTTACAAGCTGAATCTAGTCTGTTTATTTAGCTGGATAAATGTCTGGTACAAAATCTCATTAGCCCAACAATTACCTTTGACATCACAGATGAACAACATCTCTTTGCCATGTAAATTAGGAAATCACACCAAGTCCCTTCCAGTTTTGAGAGGGCAGAGTTTTGAAAGACATTCAAAATGCAAAACATAGTTAAAGTCATTAATATTTCTGTGGTGGGTACAGCCTGGATACCAGCAGACATTGGATTTTATTATAATTCCTCATGATAAAGCTGTCCCTATGAATCATATGCAGACCAAAAGCCCAGTTGCGATATTAATCATTCCACTTGATGATTCTTTCAGCTCTCCCACATGGCATTTCTTTGGAAAACAGCAATAAAAAAGAAAAAAGAAGAGAAGAACAAGGACTGATCTTCAGAGGAATAGAAAATAGGAAGGCGAGTCCATTCTTTGCAGTACTTTCATTATCAATCCCCATTATTAGCCAGTATTAAGCACTATTGATGCAAAAAGTAATTTACTGTTCCAGAGATTTAGATTTGGGTCTTGATTCTTTCTTCCACTTATCCTGTATTCTGTCTGATGTGGTGAAAAGATTCTCTGTTTAGTGCATGTGCGTGAAGCTCAAGATGAGGGAGCTGGTGGAAATGCTCACCCAGCTGCTTTCCATTCCTGGCTAACCTGGGAGGTCCCGGTTGACTGGAGGTTGGCAAATGTGATGCCCACCTACAAGAAGGGCTGGAAGGAGGATTTGAGGAACTACAGGCCTGTCAACGTGACCTCAGTGCTGGGGAAGGTTATGAAGCAGATCATCTTGAGTGTCAACCAAGTGATCAGGTCTAGTCAGCATGGGTTTATGAAAGGGAGGTCCTGCTTGACTGACCTGATCGTCTATGACAAAGTGACCCACTTAGTGGCTGAGGGACAGGATGTGGTGAATGGAGTTAAGTCCAGCTGGTGGCTGGTCACAAGTGGTGTTCCCCAGGGCTCAGTACTGGGGCCAGTTCTGTTTAGTATCTTTATCAATGGTCTGGGTGAGGGGATCAAGTGCACCCTCAGTAAGTTTGCAATGACATCAAGTTGGGTAGGAGTGTTGATCTGCTGGAGGGTAGGAAGGGTCTGAAGAGGAATCTGGATAGGCTGGATCAATGGGCTGTGGCCAGTGGGATGAGGTTCAACAAGGCAAAGTGCCAGGTCCTGAATTTGTGCCACAACAGCCCCATGCAATGCTACAGGCTTGAGGTAGAGTGGCTGGAAATTTGCTCATGGAAAAGGACCTGGGGGTGCTGACTGATGAAGCTGAACATGAGCCTGCAATGTGCCCAGGCAGCCAAGAAGCCAGCAGCATCCTGGCCTGTATCAGCACCAGTGTGCCCAGCAGGGCCAGGGCAGTGGTCATCCCACTGTACTGGGTGCTGATGAGGCTGCACCTCGAATTCCGTTTTCAGTACTGGGCCTTTCACTACAGGAGAGACACTGAGGTGCTGGAGCGGGTCCAGAGAAGGGCAACAAAGCTGGTTCAGGGCCTGGAGCACAAGTGTGATGGGGAATGGCTGAGGTACCTGGGGAGTTTAGTCTGGAGAAGAGAAGGCTCAGGGGGGACCCTATTGCTTTCTTCAGCTGCCTAAAAGGAGATTGTGGTGAGGTGGGCTCAGTCTCTGCTCCCAAGTAACAAGCGATAACATAAAGGAAATGGCCTCAAGTTGTGCCAGGGAAGGTTTGGATGGAGATTAGAAAAAATTTCTTCACTGAAAGAGTTGTCCAGTGTTGGAAAAGGCTGCCCAGGGAAGTATGGAGTTACCAGCAGGAGGTATTTAAAAGACATGTAGATGTGGTGTATAGGGACATGTATTAGTGATGCACTTAGCAGTGTAAGGTTTACAGTTGGACTCAATGATCTTATGGTCTTTTCCAACTTAAATGATTCTATGATCCTATGATTCTATGATTTCAAAGAAGCCCAAGTCCCATTCATAGCCAGCACTGTTCTGGCTATGACACTTGGTGGCTCTGACACTTTGCTGTTTTGAAAATGTAGTTGGAATCTCTGCAGTGACAGGCACTGGCATCTTCAGTGTTTGGTTTCCCAGTCCCTCAGCTTCTTTTACAAATATTATCCAAACGGAATGCTTCTTGGAAGTGGGAGCTTTTTAAATGGGCTGTGTTTGTTCAGAGAACCTGTATAAGCTAACATGAAAGTGTGTCTGCACAGAAGAAAAAGAACTTCATAGCAAGTTTTCCGTTCATGTAGCATTTTGCTGCATTCTTTCTTCATAAGTGCAGCTACGTAGTTTTTCCCACACAGTAGAAAAATAATTGGATTCCAGATTGACATGCCACAGCTTTATTTATCCAGATGTTGCTCCCTTATGGTACAGCATCTCCTCTAATTCTGTAGGGCTGTTCTGGGCATCTGGGTCACCAGCAGCCTCATTGAAGTAGACTTGATACAGGTACTGTATGCCCAGAGTGAAAACTGTGACTGGTAAAAAGAACACACTGTAATTAACTGTACAATGGATCAATGGAGATCAATCTGGGTTGATGTTTTTTAATATTTAAATTGCATTTAACCACTCTGGAAGAGAAGAGCAGGAGAAATAGAAAGCAGCAAAATAATGGTGTGATTAATATTCACGCTATAATGAATTCACTCTTCCCATCTGTCAGACATCGCTGTATGTTCCATACCTATCTATCCATAAATCAGAAGCAGATTAGCAATGTGTAAAAAAAATTAATAATTTGTTCAGAGAATTGCATCTTTTTTCATGTTTTAGCTTCTTTTCTGTTATCTTCATTTTACAAACGTGGTGAATTGTCCACAACTCTTTCCCCACTCTTTTGTGCAAATTTACTTTAAGCCTTGGTTGGAAAGTGTTTGTGCAAGATTGTCCTATTAAGTGTAGCAGATCTTGACTGTTAAGTGCAACTCTGCTGAAAGCAGTGGGATTTACAGCAATGAGCTTTAAAGATGGGTTTTTTGCTAGGCCTGGATCACTTACTTAATCTCTACAAACTATATGGCTTTTGTCAGAGTAATTTCTTTGATCACTACACAAATCTTTTTGATTAAACGAAGGTGGTCTGAGCCCAGAAGTCCTTTATTGTGAACATTTATGCTGTTGTCCCCATGACCCGAACAGTTAGCGTTTGGGGCCTGGCCAGGTTGTTTCCATTAGTGGAAAAATTGATGACAGGAATCAGACAGGTTTTTTGGTGCTATCCTCCTTATTTACAATGAATATGCACAAAGTTATACTTCCCTGAACATGGCAGAAACCACGAGAGGCAGCTTTTGAGCACAGTTTAAAAATCCAATACTCAAGTGCCTTTAACTTTGTCTCTCAGGGCAATGGGCACAAAAGCATTTCATTTGTTCACCGTTGACTTTTCTCTATCTCCTTTGTCACCAAGACGTGTGTCCTTGCAAACGCTGTCCTGCTGCCTTTGAGGCTGGACTCAGCCTACACGTATTGGTCATGCTAAGGTTCACTCTTGCTTCTCTTGACTGTCAGATACTACTGCCACTAGGTACCTTCTTCCATAAAGGAATGTAATTTCCTCCCGGGTAGATGGAAGAACAGCATTTAACTAGTGCCATGGTAAATGGCAGCTGCTGCTATCTTTTCATGACATAAATTCACTATCACTCATGCAAAGTTATTGCAAGCGTAAAAATTGGTGGCAAAAGAAAAAGCTGTGAATCAAGACTGATGCTCTTTGTTCCTGTTTGAATTTGCAGGTAAAGGTGATGGCAATTATTTCAGATGAAAAAGTCTGTTTATGCAATGTCAAAATGCCATGCTTTTAAAAAAAAACCCATGTCTGTTTTAGAAAACAAGCTCTCTTTCCCTGGCTAGAGTCTAGCAGGATTATTTTAGTTTGGGTTGGTTCAGCTCAGGTAAAAGTGTTTTACTCCGTTGAGCTGCCTCAGAAGGTTTAGCTTGCTCTGTTTGGCAAATTGTTATATCGCATTCCCACTTTGTGCATTGGTCCATGAGATGGCAGTTTGAGTTTTTATCACCCCTGATGATCTAGAGGTCTCCAAAGGATGGTTTCCTTCTTTCGCAAGACAAAATGGATTTCTTTCTGAGAATGCTCTATGTTTCAAGGTAGAAATCATCTGACTTCCATGCATCAGAGAAGAAGATAACACAATCCAACTTGTGAAAGGGAACGTGGGCATCACTCTCCTGAAAGATAATGCCTGTGCAGTGAGGTGTTATAATGAAAAAGTCCCAATGGTGTATTAAACTAGTTCGAAACAAAGCATGTGAGATCATATCAGTAATCAACACTGAAGCTGTTCAACTGAACTTCAGTCAAAATATTTTATTCCACATGACAAAAGAAAAATCTGGGTTTTTTTGTATAAAAATGTTCTTAATTCAGATTTTTTTGTCAGCATGTGGCAAAAATAAATGCTGGCATAACTGTTCTTCCTTCGAAATGAATTCCAAATTGCGTTAATCCGAGTATGATCCCTTATTTGCAAATATAGGCCCCTTGACTGCCTATATTGTAGCTTATTGCTGTTTTAAGTGTTGACATTAATTGACAGGAAAATACAGGTTTCAGATGAATCTATGTGTTGTTACCCCATTTTTTTTGTAGCCTGTGAGTTCTCAGATCGGAAGCCGTCTTTCAGGAAGTGTATAAGGAATATGGATACTAGTTTCTCTTTAGAGACTTCTGAATACTATCAATCCTATAACTTACATTATCATGCATTCTGTCTCTCTCTTTCATGGGCCTCTCCATTCCTGTGGCTTTCAACTGCTTCTGTTTTGAACTCATATTTTCTGTGGAAATGTAGACCTTTGTATACCATATCCTAGCCCACTGACAAAAGCCTTTTATTTCTTAGTTACCCTCTGCAGATCCCTTAGAAATGACTAAGACTGAAAAAACAGTGATCTGCTCTCAGACTCGCATCCATTGGACTGTTCTTTTCCTACTGCGTACACACGCTTTTACTTATAGCATATAGTCTTGACAAATGCAAAGTTCATCTCTGGCCAAGGGATTCCACAAGAAAAGCCTTTTCAGCTTTTATTGACTTTGAGTCTTGAGATATTTCCTGCTAAAGACTATTGAGGTCTTGTGCTAGTTTAGGGTTTGTTTTTAATTAAAAGTAAAAGCAAAGTTGAAACAAACATCAGTTTCCAAGGCAGTCTGAGCACCAGGAGATTCGACATTGCTCAGAACCAGGAGGCTCAGTTTCAATTCTCCTTTACACTACTGTCTTCAGTCCAAACACTCTTCCAGTACCAGGTTTGTTTTCTACATTGCTATAAGGTCTTTTATACTTTCATTTATATTAATTGGGATTCTCAAGCTCTTACATCCTATGTCTTACTGTGGGGACTCTGCTGAGACACCTGTCTGAATCAAGACCAAACTGAAGAAATATTGACCTCTCTTTTTGTGTCCATGTCAGGTATCTCAGCAGTAGAACTTCAAAGTGCTTGGGAGACTGGTGCACACGGTGCTATATATTAGAGAAATAACCAGAAATCAGACAAGAGAGGCTTAAAAAAAATATAGTTAGGAATAGTACGTTTGTGTATTTGTTGTAATAAGTTATATGAGCTGTGACTGTGCCCTTGTGTCTCCTTTGCCTTGATTTTTTACTGTGGAAACAGCAAAAGACCCAAAAGACCACAAATAACCTGCCTTTTGTGCACCTGTTTTATGAAGAATCCTTTGAAATTATGCAGTGTATGGTGTGCAGGCTGCTTTTGTGGGGTTGTAAGGACTTCTATGATTCTATTATCTCCTTTGGGTCTCTCCTCACAGAAGGGTACTACTATACTGGCTGACAAGGAAAGCACTTGAAACAAACTCCATATACCTGTTCCACCTATTTTAGTATAGCAGAGGGGATTCTTCTAGCTGCAATTCCAGGTTCTGCCTGAACTCTCTGTATCTCTCATTCAGTCTCTATTGATGTCCTCCATAGCATGAGCTTATTTGTGATCTCAATGCTCTTTCTTTCTGAATATAAGAAAGTTACTACCTGAACTGTGAAACAATAGCAAGAAGTTTCAAAGCAATGGGTGCAATCCATTGATGGTGTTTGGAGCGTTTTAATGAGCAGGAGGAATCATGGTTCAGATATATACGATTATGGAACAGGCTGCCCAAAGAAGTAGTAAATGCTCCATCCCTGGCAGTATTCAAGTACCAGCTGGACAGAGCCTTGACAACCTGTTCTAGTGTGAGGAGTCCCTCCCAGTGGAAGGGCGGTTAGAACTAGATTATCTTAAGGTCTTTTACAATCCAAACCATTCTATGATTCTATGGATGCCATAATTCAGAGCCCTGATAGGATTTTTATTCACTTGTGCATGGCTACA
>JANHGB010050350.1:25124-35792 GCA_026283785.1 Coracopsis vasa | reverse complement strand
CAACCCTAACCCTAACCCTAACCCCAATAACATCACTTCCCCGTTCCCCTCAAAGCCAGATCCTCTTCTTGTCCCCCATGCAGCCAGGCTGCCTATTTTGAAGCGTAATGTGGTACCCCAGAGGCATCTTAAGGGCAAATTATTTCAGTTGGAGGCTGAGCATTGACAGCTCTCGGAGGGTAACCCTGCTGCCTCTGCCCATGCTTTGTGCCCAGGTTATGCCTAGCAAGGCAGTTTTACCATTTCTGTGTGTACCTGTTGCAGTTTGGGATTTGGCAGTGGGCACTCTGGGTGCCCCCCAAACCCAGTGTCATCTCTGCATGGCAAGGCTGCACAGCTGGTGTGTGGCAGCGTGGCGTGGGGGATTGAGGGCTGTCAAGGTGACATCGTTTCTTTAGACATGTGGGCATATCTAGTTAGTGGAACCCATTTTTAATGTATTTCTTCCAGGATACTGAGGAAATCGTAATCAGATTGTCTGCACTGATGCTAACTGGCTATGTGTAAGTGAGGATATTAATTACCTTTCTATAGGCACTTGTATAGATACCATGCTGGAGACCATTTGCATTGCTATATGAAAACCATGCAGAGTTGAGTTTGGAAATGCTTTTAGCTTGCACCAAGTGAAGTGAAGCAGCATTCAAGGAGAAATAAATATATATAAATAGAACTGTCTGGATCAGAAACCATGGTGGGTTTTTTTGAGTGCTATGCAAACCTAAAGTGTTATAGTGTGAAACAATTGTTTAACATGAGTGAGGAGGAAACTTCTTTAAGTTGTGTAGTCACCTTCTCACTTTATCCAGCTGCAGCAGTATCTTTGTTGTCAAAATATTCCTTCCCTCTCTTTACACAAGACAGTGTTCAGCAAGGTCCGTACAGCAGAGAGCAGCTGCTGCATTGGATGTGTCCCCATTTGCCACCTTTCCTCCTCGGCAGCAAATCTCAGAAGAGGTGTGAATGGAGAGGGAGGGAGATAAGTCTCAGGCTTTGCTCTGTGGTGGCTTCCAGCCTGCATGGTAAGCTTTCTTGTTCAAAGTGAAGAATGGGTGTTTTCTGCAGGGCACTTCATGGTGGGATAGTAGATGACCCTTAGAGTATGCTCACACCCAGCCTGGTGAAGAGGATGATGTCTGAGGTGGTCCAAAAAGGTGTGAGGGCAGCAAGGGAGTCTGGTTTGGCACCAGGGGTGACTTTGTGCCACTGTTGATCAAGGTAGGAATGGCAGTTCTTGATTCAAGGGGAAAAATGCAGGCCTTAAACATACTGGCAGCCTGTTTTGGTCTGAAGTGGATGATGTGAGCCTAAGGATTGATTTAATCATGGTGCTACATGAATGTAACTGAAAGGCAGATATATTGCTGTAATCCTTTCACCATACTTAATTTAAATTCCATGTGCTTTATTGCAACACTGATTCATCAGGAGAGTGGGAGGGAGGATTGTACAGTACAGGTGGTTCAGTTTCCATTGCTAGGTATTTAGCAAGGTGTTTTCTTAGCTACAGCAGGGAAAAAATAGCTCTTTGTCTGATATTGTGCTGCAGTTTGCAATCTGGGATATCTCTGTGGAAAGGCTATTCCTATAGCCTGTAATGGGCGGTGTTTGAAGTCAATGTGCTGTGTTCAGAGAAAAACTCTGACTCAACCAGTTCCTGTTATGTTCATAGATCATAAAAACTGTAGTTAAGCTGATCTGAATTGGGTTAGATTCACTTCATGTCCAAGGGACCTGTTATTCACTGGAGGCAATCATGAGATTGTGACTGTTGCCAGTGGCAAAGGTCTTTTAGGGCTGGATCAGGGACTTCAGAGGAGAAAATGAGACTGCCCTGAAGCATGTCAGGAGGATCCTGCTGCTTCTGAGCCACAGAGCACAGACCTCCCTCTGCAACTCGTGCTATTTGATCTCCTGTTTTATTTGGGGGGAAAGCTGCATTTAGTGTATCTTCTCCTGACCTCCCTGCCTTTGGAGCATTAATAGCACAGTGTTTTCGTAGCCAGAAATGCTGCTCCTTACGCCTCCACTCTTCAACGTTGAGCCGTCTCTGGCAGCACATTGTAGGTGTTTGTGCATGCCTGCTGTGGTTACTAAGGTAAAGGAAACACAGGAAGCAACTCAGGGGAATGGGAACAGACAGTCCAAATGCCAAATAAACGTGAGTTTGGGCAAGAATGACGGTGACCTGCTATGCCAGCCTGTCTCAGGGTTGAACTGGGCTTGCTTACTGCTTGGGCAGGCTCCTTACTGCCATTGCTGGCATTTGTGCTGTGCTTTCCAGAGTACCCAGCTTTTGAGACTGAGCAAACTCCTCCTAGGTGCTAGTGCATATGGAGCTCACAGCCCTCCTTACCAAGCAGTGTGGTTGTGGTGCTTTTAATTGTTTAGGGCTTTGTCTAAATCACAGGTTCTGCCCTCATCCCAACCCTTCCCCACCACTGTGGCCCTTTCTGGCCATGCAATGAGAGAGGAAGGAGACAACTGTCTGAAAAATACCCTTTTGATAAACTGCTGCTGAGCCTCTGTGGAGGACTAAGGAGCAGTGAACATCCTGCCCAGGCCTTCCTGCCTGCTGCTTTATTGCTCCAGAGGATGAGCTGCTGAGGACTTTCTCTCAAATCCCAAGTAGTTCTTACACCTGTCTGCAAGCTGTCCTGGTTTCGTAGTCTAATCTTCCCATTGTACATGCCTGCCTTCTTCATGTCTTCTCCTCAAGGTGATGGGTTACTCTTTAGGAGCAGTTCTCCTGCCTGCAAAATTTACTACCAGGTGAACACAGCGTATTTTAGCATACTATGTATTTTAAACCAGCATTCAATTAGTAGCTTCTCTTCTTTGCTTCTCTGGAGGTAGTGGGAGCAAAATCAATTCATGGATGCTATCTCCCAAGCTTGAAATGTGAGATCAGGTGAGCCAGGAAATAGCAAAATACTCCCTAAAATAACGCCTGCTCATCAGGATTTCATTGAAGTAACTGTAATCTTGGCTTTTGAGTCCCTTGGTGCTAATTTCCACATTTCTGAGTTACTAGAATACTATTTCGAGATGTAGGGGTGTTGTGCTTGCATCAGGCTCTAGGTACTCTGTATGAACCTGTGTAATACAAAGACTTAGGGATTAAAGGAGACTATTCTGCAAAATTGGAAGCAGCCTTAAATGGTTTCTGCTCATCACAAATGGAGTGATGTGAAAAGTGGCTTAGTTGTTTGTTGGCAGCTTTGTCTTTTTCTTGCAACCTGCATAAAAACCCATTGGCATATATATCCCTTGTCCTCTAGTCTCATATAGTTTTATGCTTTGTTTGTAGAACTACAGTTGAAGTTGTGCCATTATTGCATTTACACCCCTTTTGGATTGAAGGGTTTTATAGGTGTGTAAATCAAACTCTTAATGAAAAGGCTCTTTCGTCCTCCTTGTTTAATAAACAGCTAGGAGTATACCTTTCTGAACGTGTCGCTGAAGTCTGTGCTAAGGGCTAATATCAATAACCTGATCGTGCTGGCAGCATTCTTGATAATCATATTTGTATATGTTTTGTTAAACTTCAAGCCAAGCTTTGACTTTTTGTGAATCAGCTATAGGGCTGTGTGAATTTGGGTCTTTTGGCAACCCAGTTACCATTTACATGATTACAATGTCAGTGTAAGATTAACCAAGTAAAGGCCAAACAGAAATACATATGTACTTAATAAACTGGAACATGTGCAGGGTAAAAACCCCCCAATGCCAAGTCTGCCTGCTTCATCCTGTCTAATCTGTCAGTGAATCAATCAATGTGAAATTGTACCCCCAAGGTATAATGTAATAGCTGTTTTGTGTGAATTACCCAAATGGGAAGTTGCTGTAGTAGTCCTGAAGCGTATGCTGTCTAAATCGATCAGCAGAGGCTGAGACAAAAGCAGACTTGCTGCTTATCTATAAGATGTGGAAGAGAGGCATTGAGTGATGAAATGTCTAGTTCTGTGTTGAGTGGAAAGCTTGAATGTGAGCTTGGTCCTTCTGCATCCCAGCAGTTTGAGCACAAAAGTGTCCAGCTAACTCTCCTTCAGTTTCCCCACTGCAAAACCATGAGATAGCTCTAGAAGGCACTTTGATTTCCAGGCAGTTTGTTCCAGGCAACTGTTCATGTGTTGTTGCTCCTTCCTACTTTCACTGCTGCAGAACTTGGCTTTTCTTACCTGCGCTGTTTGATGCCAGTTAAGAGGGCAAAGCCTATGCTAGCATTGCAGTGTTCAATTGTTTTGCTCTTTTCTCAGATTACAATGACAGGGAATTCTATCCTCACAGCAAACAATTGCCACATCCCAGTGAGGAGAGAAAGGGGACTCTGCTGGATTGCATGGTGTGGGTAGCTGTTACTCACTGTCAATAATCTTGGCAGAATGAAAAGAACAATTTTCCTTTTCCTTTTCCCTGTTTTCTTTATGCTATGACTTTTAGCATCATGAGAGAATCACTTTTATGTTGTAGTAGGAGGAGGTGACTGCGGCTTCTTGACACTTTATCAGACGTTGCATAGCTCACTTGGTGAGTTGCTACTGGCTCATCTGTAAAGTCCCTGAAAGCTGAATGTGAAATTGCCACTGGAATTAATGCTGGGCCAGGAGGGTTATTCTTGTAAGCTTCTGGCATAAGTGCAAACAGATGAGATTTCTATTTTATAAGATGAATCTTTCTGCCTTTTCTTGCCATGTTGCTTTGAAACAAACCTTGTGCAACATTGCAAGCCTGATAGTTGCTGATACAGTAAATATTTTTTTCCCCTTTACCTTATTAAGAAAAGAAATCTGGATTTGCCGATTATTTTGTGACCTTTTATTTCAGATGTGGGTCAAATACAGTCCAGGTCTGAGCAATATCCTTTTTTTTTCTCTCCCTTAGTAGTAAATCCTTGGATTACAAAGGCTTTCTGTGACCACTGAATGCACCATACAAATTACAGCATCAGTGGGCAAGGCAGTAATTTAAGCTGCCTTCCATGGAGCTCTCTGTTATTGCCAATCTAGAGCAGGACACAGGTGTGTTAGACATGAAATACACAGTCTTTGTGTTTTTGAGCTTGGTTTAAAATAGATTTTTCTTATTTCCATTTTAACATCTGTTAATTTGGCCCAGCCTCCTTGTCTCGCTCTGTCTTTGTAACATTGCTCACTGAAGAGACATAGTTTGATAAGGATGGATATAAATGGATTTTTTGTTTGGTTTTAATTCAGGTTCAGTGGATGCAAACCAGGCCCCATATTTTTTTGACTGATGATCCACCAAGGCTTTGCTGCCTGTAATCAAACTCCTGTTACCACTTGAATTTCTCTGTGGACTCCATATCACAGGAGGCACATTGGCACCTGTGCACTGCAGTAAACTTGGGGAGTTGTAGTTGTGGATGGGACTGGAGGCTGTGTAAACCAAGTCCAGACTGTAAAGCATATAACCTGGGTTTTTTTCCAAGCTGGTATTCTGGTATTCAAGTTCTGGCATGTGGAAACCCTCAGCGTAGGTGCTTAAACCTTTCTTTTCCAAGAGTGTGAGGTGTGCTGAGAACCTGGGAGGATCCCCTAGCTATGAGCGTATCTGAGAAGTGTGGTGTAGGGTCTCCTATTCCTTAGTGTCCAGAGAAGGCGCATGGCCAGGATGTGTTAACATCAGCTTCCCAGGCATTTTCCATCTTCTCTTATGTCTGCTTGGATTACATGTTTTTTCGTGTCAAGGTCTATCTTTTATTTTAAGTTCACACAATGTCCAGTGCACTCTGGCCTTGGATTCTGCTGTTGGACTGTTCTGTAGTATAAATAAAAATAATCCCATTGTGTAAGTAAGATCCTGAATAACTCCTCTAAATTACCGAAGAGAGCCAGTGCAACAGTGCCAGTTTTATCTTCTTCTCCCAACAGGTGCATCCTCATGAGGAAACAAAAGGTAGGTAGGGAACAAGTGAAAAATACTGAGCAACAACCGACTGTGACTCAGAAGCCATTTAACCACAATAATCCTCTCAGTGCTAAAGATTCCTGTTACCAGACATATACGATATACTGTTCTTTTGCTATAAAGCTGTCATCAGCTGACATCACTGTGTTAACATAAGTCTTGCTGTTACTCACAAGATGCACAGTTAGCAGAGAGCAGTTCAAGTGCTGGCTGCTAATTATTGCTTATGTTCTCCTAGTTGTTGAACAACAATATAATAGAGATTTTTCCTGCTTAGTATTTTATTCCTGATGGCTGGTATGCTTACATTGTGTTAAAAATGCTTCTAATATCAGTTCAAGTATTACCAAGTCAGTATTTGATTTATTTATGGGAGCATAGAATGACCATTACCAAGAGCCTCTCTTGGATGCATCCTGTAGGTGCTTTGTCTTTTCTTTTTTTTCCCCTTTTTTCCCCTTTTTTTTTTTTTTTCTGAATGGCAGTGTAGAAATTACTTGCTTGAAAAACAGACTGAGATTCTAGGGAAGATCTGTGTTTGGGATTTTCATATCCTTCCATGGTACAGATGTGAATAGGCATGAAATCCATGTACTTTGCCTTCACAAACAAAATCACTTTGCAGTGAGATTGATCTAAATAAGGACTTGTTTGTGTGAGTCAGTGTTTGAAGAACTGGATCTTCCAAGTGTTCACCTCTTATCACCATATGTTTATTAGATGGCATGTAAATGGACATGGCTTCTTACATGATTTCATCTTGGCCTCCTGTGTTGTGTCTGACATCATGGTCCTCTTGAAGTCTCTTGTTTTCCCGCTCACTTCATGGCAGCCAAGTGCTTTTTATCCCGTGCGTGTCCTGAAGGAATCACATTAACAATACATTGCTAGCTGGAGAGAACTTTTGCTGAAAGCACACAAAGGCAATAATTTGCCTTGTTTTGTAAAATGCAAATTTTTTCCTCATGTAAGAAGGAAACTTTGTTGAAGTGAATGATAGTGAACAGAGAATTTGTGTTCAAGTACTGTCTCTGCAATGAGAAAGGGACATTATGCTCTCCTTAATGAGATTCTCCTGTTTTCCCTTGGAGATGTGGTATTCAATTTGGAAATAGAATTTGAACAATTTTTAGCTGAACATCTTGCTTTTCTGCTCACTGAACCTTATTGTTTAATAGCTAGATTCACTTTTAACTGATCGTTTCATGAAGGTAAGACAACAGCTGAAAAAGTAAGCCTTTTTTCTAGACACTATTTAATTTACTGTAATTATATTAAGTGCTAAATTGAAAGAGGCTTTTCTGGTTAAGATGAGGATAATAAGTAATTGTGCATTATTACCACGGCAGGGAAAAAAAGAGGAGATTTAAGTTTTGTTCCAGACTGAAAGAAAATCTGCATCAGTGTGGTCCTTAATGTATTTTCTCTGTTGCTGACTCTCAGGTTTTACTAGAAGAGCTCTCTGCCCTTTGTACCTCAGGGATGCAGCAGTTTCTGAAAGGAAACAGCAGGCACTCCAATTGAAAATGGCTGCTGTGGAAATAAAGTGAAAAAGCAGATTCCACCTTCAAGCCAAGCCTGGAGCTGCATAAGCAGGGGCACTGCATGGAAAATGCTATTTCAGGAGTCAGCTCTGAAGGCACCGGATTGTCCTATGGCTCCCTAGAGGCTCTGCTCCCTCTGTGCTACACTCATGCTGCAGAGCAAGGTGTAGCTTGCTGCTGTTTTCTGCTTGTAGCAAGTTGCAACAGCTCAGGTCCCTGGGCTGGCTGGGCTAGTTGAGTGGGTGTGCACCAGCTTGCTCTGCCATCCACCAGCACCTGCCTCTGCGCTTCCTTGGCTGCCTTGGAGCTGCAGGCAGCTTGTGTGGACAGTTGCTTCCCTCTGGCTCTCTTGTTTGAGTGTCTGAGCAAGTCACAAGGTGTGCAGAGTTATAAATACTATGTAAAAACTCACCAGCTCTTTGTTTTGGCATGTTTGGTGCGAACGAGTGGTGTCTATGTTTTTAATGCGGAGCTGCTGTAAGCACTCCCTGCCTCTCTTACTTGGAACAGGATTTCACTGAGTCTTCAAAAGTTGAAGCTGTCAAGGGGAAAACAAAGTGTGTTCCTTCATTTGTTCGCCTCTGTACCACTTCTCTGCAGTGTTCCCTCCACTGGCTTCCTTTGCTGTCCTGCTAGGACTGCTGCCAAGCTGATCCATAGGGACTTGTCCCATATGAGCATTTGTCTTCTGGGAATTGTGCTTGGGCCATTCTTACCTCTCAAACTCCATCAAGAGTGTGCGTGATTGTACTTGGCACTTGTGACCTGGGCTGGATGTGAACCCCTGGGGAAAGCCATTGTGTGAATTATTTAATCTCTTGAGTGTTCTAGTCCCTTTTCTAAAAAGCATTATGCAACATGGGGCATTTTGCTTCATTTGATAGAGGGTCTGTGTCACCCTCACTTGAACTTCAGAAAGCTGGGTACTTTGAGCACTAAAAGTTCATGGCTTTGTTCTGAATTCCTTGGACTGCAATATGGGAGACTTACACTAATGTAAGCAGCTTCTGCTTCTAGGTGGGTCAGAAATATTCCCGATAAATGTTCCGATTTCTTCCCTCCCCCACTAATTTGGTACCTCTGGATTCAGACAGGTTGAGGCAATGGAAGTAGGATAATTTTGTGGTTAAGGTGTTTGGCTTTGGATTCAGGAGATCAAAGTTAGTTCCTGCTTCCATCACAGGCCTCATGTAGCTGTAGGGAGATTGCTTGCACCCCTGTGCCTCTGTTTGCACCAGAAAAATAATGAACAGAAAGTAAGTTTTGGGGTTGGTTTTTATTTATTTATTTTCCAGCACTACTGGCCTACAAGACTGTTATGAGGGTAGGGAGAGAGGGTCTGATCTATTCTCTGGGTTATTTGGGCTTGCATGTCTGTCCTGTCTTAGCCAGAGTATGCACCTCTACTCTCTGAATAAAGCTAGTGGGAACTCTTTAGGCCGATCTTTTCTTCTTTTGTCATTTTCATAGCTACTTTTTTTGTCATGCTCTTTGCTTTCATTTAGCATCAAAATTAAGTAGAGTTAAATAGTGTAGCTCTTAATAATGTTTTGAAAATGAGCTGAGCTGTACGCATAGACAGTGCCCGTAGGAAGCTTTGAATTATACTGTAATACTTTTAATGTGCAATCATACAGCGCTCTAAGCTGTTGGCTCAGTGAATCTGTCTTAGATGAGCCACAGATGAGACTCCTAGTACTGTAAATATCTGTACCATTTAGTTTTGAGTACCAGAAAATGAAACAGCATATGAAGTAATAATAAAAAAGGAATCAGTAAAACAGTTCTTTCTTCAGGCTGATTTGGAAATGAACCTAAGAAGAGCTAAGTGGAGAATAAATGTGGCATTTAGGGGCTAGAAATGTTAACAAGCAACACAAGCTGCCTGTTGAGGTTGCCCTTTTGCTTGCTTTCAGTGCAGTGAGGTACAGCACTCAGACAGCCTGGAGAAAGACTCTGCAGCACTTGGTGCAGTGATCTTGTAAAGTGCTTATCTGGTGAGTAAGTGGGCTCAGGTAGGAAGGTTGGAGTTTGCTTTTTGGACAATTCAGGGGTTTTTTCCTTCCTAGTTGTCAGAGCCAGAAGTATCAGTCCTACTGATCTCACTTGTCTTTGCATCTGCAAGCCACAGGATTTTAGACTGAGACTCTTACCTCAGGTAAGTTCTGGTTGAATTATGGCACGTATCTTAGGCATGTAGTACACTTTAATTTTGTTGGTGATTCTGTTATGCTCTTCAGCAATGTGTGCAAAGGGTAATTATCTTTACTGTAAAAGATGTGTACTTTCTCTCTAATCTGGCTTTTTTCTAGCTTCATTGTTTTCCAGCTTTCTGATTATCTTTTCCCTCTGAATAATTGCAGTCTATGATCAGGTGATGCTTTAAGTGTCTTTGATAAGTAGGTTGAACACCTTAAATCTCTCCTTACTGTTGATTTAAGACTCGGAGATGCCTTGTGGTTTTTGGCAGGGATTTTTTTGTTGTTTTCTTTTTCTTTTTTTCCCCTGGGTCCTTTCCAAATTTTCATGATTCTGTATTTCAGATAAAGATTTTGTGTGTGATGCCAGGAGTGATCTTGCAGCTACCACATCGAGAAATAAGGTTGCATTCTGGCTCTTGCTTTTTTTGTCCCTTCACCTACTTGTTTATGCTTCCAGGAATTGAGCAAGCCCTGTTCACCTGTGGTATTACACTTGGCATTCAGACTGTTTGCTATCCATAATTCTTTATAAATCAGAACCGTTTTGGAAAACTAGGTGTGTGGAAAAAGAGGAGGGGGTATTTGGTCTGGTATGTGACAACACGAGGTTGTTTATCATAGTTGATAACACTGAACTTTTTTCTGAACTTTTATAATCTGCTGATATTTTGCCAGTAATAAAAAGGTCAAGGAAAAAAGCTACTTCCTACAAATCATGGCATTTCATTATTATTAAATAGAACATGGTTTCCTTGCAATGAAATTTCAGCCACCCACAGCTTTATAAAAGATGAATTACCAGCTGGTACAAATGCATAAAAATGTATATACCCCCCCCCAGCTTTCCCTAGCATTCTTTATGCTACTGGCCCTGTGATTTGTCCTTTCCTGAAGCAGGGTATAGGGACGATGCAAGAAAAGTGTGCCTTGAACACTGAAAACAGTAGTGGAAAAAAAGTGGTCGGAAGTTGGTACTTGGAAAATGAGACATT
>JANHGB010050350.1:0-25024 GCA_026283785.1 Coracopsis vasa | reverse complement strand
CATTAATACTAACACAAGAACTTCCATAGAGTTATTAACACCTTGTAAGATGCCTTTACACAAGCTAAGTTCCATCGGTAAGTTGATTTAAAAGGCTGCTAGAATCATCTCTCTGGCCTTAGGTTCACAACATGTTGTATATTCCCAATTTTTAGCAAGGGTTTTCTATGTTAACAATTCTCTGTTATTTCCAAAGTACAGTAATTCAGTGAAATACAACACTGTGTCCTTTTCTTTCATTGTTTCCAAACTTCCCTAATAATTGTTGTCTCTGCAATGCCTCAGTTTGAAACTGCAGTGCTGTTCTTGTAACCCCAAGGGGCTATTACTGATACAGATTCATACTGTTGGAGGCAAGACGCTGTCTTAAATGTAATAGTAGTGCTTGGGCAGTGGATGGGTGTCAGCTGTGAAGCTGGAGATGCTAGAGCACTGGCCACAATGAGGAGCCTGGGTGGGTGCATGGGAGTGCAAAGGGAAAGGTGCTGGCTCATGGCAGGGTCACTGTGGTGGCAGCAGGCAGTGCTGCAGGTTAGCAGGTTGATGAGCGCTAGTGCTGTGCATTGGGATAGCTTGTATTTTGCACAGAGGCAGCGCAGCTGCTGTACTTTTGTTAAATGAGAAGTGGCTTGCAGGGGAGTGTTGGCTTGTTTCCCTTGTAATGGAGCATTTGCTGCTGCCTCTCCTTAAAGCATCTCTGTAGATATCTATGAATGCATGCCTAGAAAGCTCGATTATAACAATTATATGGCTACAGTGGACAGAGGAATGGTGTGCTGCAGCTCTTGCTGCCGGACCACTCTCAAAATTAATTTTAATGTAAATATTTTCAAAAAAGGGAGTGTTGAAAGGTCTGTACTGGGAGAAACAGCATGTGTAGTTTCTGGCTAAGCGATTCAGGTTTTACAGTGTCATTACATGAAGGTCCGGTGTGCAGAAGCTGCATATTTAGCTGCCCAGGAATTCAGTATTACAGTAATTGGTGTTGGGAACAGGCCAGATCCATGACATGGATTTATTTCAAAAAGTCCTGTTTTAACATTTGAATTACTTCAGCTGAAGCACTCTTGGACAACCCAGTGGGTTTTACTTCTTTACAGAGCATTGTATGTGTTGGGACGCTGTGTATTGGTCCTGGCAATGGTGGCTGCATTATAAAATGCTGAAATGAGCTGGAGCAAGCTGCTGGCTGTGCGAGAGCTGAAGAAGCATTCCCAGCTTCCTGCCATCCCAAGGGATATGAGGAGTCACATTCATCCCTGCTTTTCTAGCCTTTCGTATTTCAATGCTCTAAAAGCTTATTGTGCTTGTACAGAATAACAGTGTGTTTCTGTATGTGCTTTTAACCAAACAACATGTTGCTGCTCTTCATTCAGCAAATATTTGCCAGGTACCTAAACAGACTTATTGGAAAACCCTTAAGGATTTACATTTAGCACATGGAGTACAAAAATCTTGAGCTCTACCTTTAAAGTATCTTTTTCTTAGGATCACTTGCATATGGAGGTCATTCTTTCTTCTTTAAGATCCTTTCTACTCTAAGAAAGGATACAGGAGCTTTCCCTTACGAAAGCAACTGGTGTTGCTCTGTTTGGGTTTGTTGCTGGTCCTCCTGTTCTCCAGAGTATGTCTCAAAATGCACTCATTTCCACTTCCAAATTTTTTGTTTAGCCAGCACTGTCTTTAAGCAGGCTGAGAAAGAAAGGTGGAAACTTTTAATGGAGCTGGAGAAATGGTTCTAATTTCAGGAAGGTCCAAGCTGAACAGGAAGGGAGCAGGTGGGCAGGATGCTCTGGGGCAAACACATTGTGTAATGCTGGTGCCTGTGTACACACGACAGTGGTATCTTTCTTACAAGTCTGTCTGATTGATGTGACGTTTCTTGTTTATCAGATACCAGCGTTATCTCAGCCTGGGAATTTCTGTGGCTTTTCTCCACCCCAGCTTAAAATTGGACTTAATGAGCAGCTTCTGGAAAGTCGGGGGAAAGTATGTCATGGCCTGCCACTGTTTTCATTCACAGCTGAAATGAAATTTACTGGGCCTTTTCTTGATGCTTTCACTAGTTCTTTGTAGGCTTTGGATGGATTGTTAACAAAAAAAAAAAACAGTTATCAGGTTGCTTTTTTTTTTTTTTTCCTCATAAATGTAATTCAAGGAAATGCCTCCCACTTCTATTTAAAAACTAATAAATCAGGCAGTCCTGCAAATATCAGATACTATCTCAATGTCACAGAAAAGTGAAGGAAAGGAAGGCAGGGTAATACCATTTGAACCACTGTTTTATTTTCATTCAGATATTTTTAGATAATGGTGATTTTTCCTTTATGTGAGTTGATGTGTTGTGTCAGTGCTAGAGGCTGCCAATGTAAATGTCTGTCCTGGGGAAAAGATGCCAATTGACACTGAATCTGTTCCAGTGACTGCTGGATAAAAAGATATTAAGAAAACATAAGGAATGCTTCAGCAGCTCTCCTTATTACTAGTAATAAAATCCAGATCAAAAATTGAAGCCCCAGTTAAATCAAGGTCTAATTAGGCTTTAAGTAGTCCAGAGCTTTTGCTTTATTTCCACAGTTCTCTTCCTGCTGTTTTAGACACCCCACTCAGGAAGTAACACGTGTATCTACCTTCCTTTGGTGCAGTCCTTCCAAAGCAAAGTGGCTTAAATACTTTCAATGAAAGCAATAAATTGTTTCCAACCTCTCCTTAGTTTGAAATGGATTTATTTTTTTTTTATTCTATATATCCATTTAGGACCTGATCTAAATCCTACTGAAATAACTGGGGAGGGGTGGAGGCACAAAGCAAATGATGGGGACAGTAAATTAAGCCCATGGATTGTACTCATGCCTTGAATATGTAAAGGAATTATCTTTGTACACATTTGGGCTTTTATTGTGGTCTGGTTTTCTCTGAGCTGTGCATGCTTCATGGACTGAATGTGACCTGTAGAATGGCAGGGGCCTGCCATGTTTGTAGGTGCAAGCAGGATATGCCCTTTACTAGCTGTTTATGATTCTTTCCAGTATGCAAGACAGCAGCTGCTCTACAAGTGTAAAATGTGTGTAAAATCAAGGCAGAGAACCTTCCCCTGTTTCCCCCAGAGCATGCAGAACTCAAGTACCTTGTGCTGAAAAGGCTTTCCTCCATGAAATTTTACTTGCACACAGGGAGCTCATTGGGGTACGTATTTACCACTGCCCCTTCTTGGGGCAAGGAAAGCTGGGAGCAGTGATACAATGTCTTTGTTCAAAAGGAAATAGCCCTAGACACACAAAAAAGTCCTGTTCCTTGCAGGATAAATGAAGGCAGCCTTAAGTTTGCTGTAATTTATATGCTTTCCTTTCCTGGTAGTGTCGCTGAGGAAGAAAACAGTGTGCCTGCTAACTGTCCAGAGATCTGCTGTGCCAAAACAAATAATTGCAGCACATGGCAAGCAGAGAAAGCACAAAGGTGTTTGATGGATAAGCATTTCTCTCCAGGCAGAGAGGAGTATTTGCGAGAAGCTAGTAACATACTGTGGTTGAAATGGCCCAATCACTATATAAGATTCCTAATCAAGTTGCCCAGGAGACACTTGAACAGCTGGTGTAGGAACAGAAATCACTACAGGTACATCGTCTGGCACCTAAACGATTGTGGGCCCTGATCAGGCCCACAAAATGTTACCATTTTGTATTTTGTGGACAAAGTCAGGGAAGATTTCATTGTGTGGTTACTAACATTTACCCCAGCTTCTTCCCTTCCTCTTACAGCTGCCTCAGTTCATCTGAAACGATGCTTGGCATGTTTTGCTATTGTCAAGATTTGATATTGAAGTAGTATCCTGAAATCCTTATCCTTGATCACAGCAAGATGCTGCTCAAGCAGTTGTCAGAGAGCTGATGGTGGAGGACAGTAATAAGGTGGATGGAGAGAACTGGAACATTGATGTGGATGAGTGTGGCTGCTGAAGAGCTGTCCAGAAGTGAGAGCAGTTAAAGCTAGCTGTGAGGGTGGAGACAGGCTCCTGTACTGTAATTATGAAGGGTGGAGTTAGAATTGCTGCTGCTTGCTTCAGAGGTGTGCTTGAAATTAAGGTGCTTTACAGTAGCAGCATTTAACTTATTCCTGTCATCTGCTTTCCTTTTAATTGATCTGCGCTGGGATTTACCAGGGGAAGCTTCCTGAGCTGTGTAAATCCCTTGAAAAGGTGTGGGCACTGAATTCTGATCTCTCCTGGTGTTGGTGACTTGATGTTTCCCACTAAGCCAGGGTAATCGGGCTCTTCTGTGCACCTGTTTGTGCAAGTCCACTGTATACCATGTATAAAATCCAATGACTAGTTGAGCTGACCAAGGAAAAGCTGGTCCACCTCCTTTCTGCCATGTAAACCAAGGAACATTCCTGGAGGCCCCATGTTTGCTAGATTTAAGGTAGGAGGAGGGAGTGTGCAGCTGGAGGGAAGGGGGGAAGCCTGTGTTTGCACAGTTAGTTCGGGCATTGAACTGCAGCCCTTTGAAAATGCTGGTGGGAGAGTAAGCAGAACTGCCCAATTTCAGAGCTGGTAGCCATTGTTCTAGCGCTTTTCCAAATGTAGAGACCGAGTCAAGGCTGGAGAGGCAGATGACGTATGATTAGGTGTTCAAAGTTAAAGCTCTGATATGCAGGTATAGTCAGAATAGCTGGGACTGTGTTTCTCAAAGTATTTTGCTCACTTATTTGTTAGGGATAATATTAAATATCCAGGAACATATTGTTGGTCTCGGAAATCCCAACGTTGTTAGAAATTGTGAAGATCAGTTTAAAAATAGAAACATGAAGGAAGGAGAAAGGAGGGGGGTTAAGGAGCTCCCTTTACAGTTAAGTTTAAAAAATTCTAGCTTTTGCTCCACCACACACTTCCAGCCTTTTCTCTCCAACCAGGAAAGGTGTGGGGTTGGGGTTGGGGGTTGGGATTGGGTTGGTTGGGTTTGGGGGTTTTTTGGTCAGGTTTTACTAACAAATGATATTTTTTTTTTTCCCTGAAGCAATTCCCTGAGGTTTAAAAGGAAAACAAAAAAAAAATTTGTGAAATTGATTACAAAACACAGAATCGTAGCAGCCCTGGTTAAAACACAAAATAGGGCCAACATCTCTTTAGTATCCTCTTTTACACTCCCAAAACTGTTCAACTTATGAATAGCAGCTCTAGTGCCAGAGGAATCCATTTGCTCAGTAGGAGAACAAAATACGTTTGACTTCACTTTGAGGTAATACTGTGGATGGGTCATGGGCCTCTCCGTTGGCATGTGAACTGTGTGGATACATGCAGATGGGAGCATGGATCTAGGCTTGCCCATACAAAGTGGTTAGTGTAGGCATACTTGCTTGTAGTCTGGAGGTGAGGTAGTGGTGGTCCTCCTGGGCTGCTACATCTCTGTCCTCAGGAGGCAGGCGGTGTATGTAGCAATGTGCATGCCTGTGTCTGGTGCTTGCAGCAGAGCGCTTGCAGGTGTCTTTTATACAGCACTGTGCGGTGCTTTCCTTCACTTAATATAATTGGCAGACTTTATTCAGGATAACACTCCTGCCAATTGATGTGGTGGTGGTAATTAAAGTCACTGTTATACATTACGTACTCACTATTGTACATTATGTACTCATTGCAGGAAGAAGGGAAAATAGGTGAGGAAATGCTGGCTTTGAAGAAAAGGGGTGGTTGTGCCAATTATCTTGGATGAGTTGTTCAGTGATGGTTAATCCATGTGAGTGAAAGCAAGTCTTCTGTGATGCTGTGCCAAGGTCAGGAATTTGAGCTTTACTTGGAGAGTGAAAGTTACAGTCTTGCAGATTAAAGCTTCTTAGAAGAAAAAAAATCTTTATTACATAAATTGAAGCAGAGCTTTTTGAACTCTGCCATCCATACAGTCTCCCTTTTACACCCAGAAAAGTGCTATGGCAAAGTAGAGCTAAGACCACCTCATATGAAGCATTCAGCAATGCAGGGGTGTAGCACAGTGGGTTTGCGAAACCTGTCTTAATGTGGGAATGCCCACGTGCATGCCTACACACACAGGCTGCCAGAGGAGATCAAGCCATGTGTGTACTTGATTTTGTGGGAGAGCAGCTACTGCAAAAATACATTATCCTTTGCCATATGTGGTGACACTGTGCTCTACTGGTTTGTACCACCTGCAGCTCCTGCTCATTTACCTGGTGGAAAATAGTCAAGTTCAGAAAGGTGACTGACATTATTTTGTCCATGTTTTCTCATTTTGCAAACAGGATTGATAGCACTTGATATGCTGTAGGTTGAGCTGCATTTGCATGACAGCTCTCCTAGTAGCTGGTAATTTGGGGTATCTGATTCATCCATGTGAGTTGCTGTATTGTGCACAACAAGGTCATTTTCCTCTCTGACTCTGCCTTCTGTCTGTCTAACCAGACACCATCTCATATACATTTTGTTCAATATCTGTGAAATCCTTTTCAGTTCACTTCATATTTGGGTTATATGTGTCTCTCCATGTCCCTGCCCTGTTACTGGCAGATACATTATCATAGAATCATGGAATGGTTTGTGTTGGCAGGTACCTAAAAATCATCTGGTTCCAACAGATGTACATAGCTTTTTTTCTTTATTCTGTTTTCATGCAGAGATTGGAATGTGTTCACTTGCCTGTACAGGTCCTGTGCATAAGGTCCTGGATCTGACTTCATTATGCACTTGCATTGGTGTGTTTGAATGAATGAGATCTCAGTATATAAAATGCTGTCATATAGTTTACACTTGCCAGTCATGGAAAGTGTGCATATAGAAAGGAATTGATGGCCTTTAAAGTTACCCCTGAGCATTAAGGACTTGTTCATTGCAAAGAACAGCCTGGATACATTGGTCCTTCAAATATGAAGTGTTGCTGGAGCTCAGCACCATCTGTACTTCTAGTGCAGTGTGAAAGCAGACACTGAGGCCCTGAATTCCTTTGCAGAACAGGATTGTTGTGTTCCAGGCAGCCCTGCCGCAGGTGTGTCCCCCAGCCCCAGGGTCACCCACCCTTCACAGTGTCAGTACTCTGACTGCCAGACTTTCCTCTGCTCTTCCCTGCGTGCTTCCCTGCAGCCTGATAGATTATTCCTTCCAAGTTAATTTGTTGTGGGAAATGGCCCCCAGCAGCTTCTTTCCTTATGCCTGATCCATCCAGGGGAAGTCAGTACCACTTGGCAGCTTTCTAACCTATCTGTAAGTAATGTTTATCTTTCAGTCTCAGGCTTTTGCTGTTGTTATTGCATGTTCAGGATGATACCCCCTTCTGTCACTGAGTTGCTGTAAGCTTAATATGTACCAAATGCAGTGGGAAACCTGAAGGGCTGTATTTGGTCAGGGGTAAAATGCTGTTGTTAAACAGTAGGATTTTTGAAGTGCAAATACCCCAGTACTCATACTTAATTGAAACCAGGTTTTTCCACGGTTTCTCGCACAGGGATCTGCTAGTGCTGGACAGCTGGAAGTACAGGCACACTCTGTAGTTGCATAAATGTAGAATGAATCTAGGGAGGACAAAGTCTGTACAAAAGTTTTGGAAGGTGGGATTGTTGTTAAGGTTTTGAGGTTTAGGGCTTTTTTTAACTTCTTGTGAACAGGGAAGCTCCCACTGCTCTGAGAAGTCTGTGTGAGTGTCCTGAGAGGGGGTGAGCCTAGGCCATTCTGAGGATGAGGCTTGGGGCTCCTTGTGCTGCTGCTGAACACTCACACCATGACAAGCACCAGTGCCGGGTGGCATGCACCAAAGCCAACTGGGCAGAAGGGCAATGTAAATCAGATAAAGCAGGTTCTTGAACAGATTGTGCTCTATGCTTTACTAAATCAGAACATAAATGTCAAATTCCTTTTAAATACCAGGCAGTGCACAGTGCATTGAGCTAGCATAGATGCTGTGGTCTGCTGGGTGGGAGAGCGGGGTCAGGCTGTTCCCCCACAAGCTAGAACTGTGGTGGTTGTGCTTCTGAAAAGCAATTATCTGCGTTTTGTCCCGGCCTGAGGCAATGGGTTACCCCTTTCTTAGCATGGTGAAGAATGTGTCTGGTCAGCGTGGGGGGAAATCCTGGAATGGTCCAGAAGTGCCAAGCATGCAAACACAATACCAGCCTTGGAAAATCAATGAGAATAGCTTTGGAGCACTGTAATGTGGGCTGCAAATTGCAAGGCTGACTCCTTAGAGAGACCACAGATCCATCCCTTTGAAACATCAGGCCTTTGTCACCCAAAATAGGCTTTTGTCTTTATTTTTCCCATGCGTAATACATGGAATTTTTTCCTTTTTTCCTTTGTGTCATGCAGTGTAACTGGAAGAGTCTGGGCAGTTCACAGAGAAGCTCAGCCGGGAGGAAAGGCTCCTTCCTAGCTGCTTGCTGACCAAAGACACACAGGCACAGTTGCACTGTGCTTGAGTCAGGCAACTGAGAGGCAGCTCTTGGGACTTCTGGTAGAGTGTTATGATGCTCTCCCCTCTCTGTCCACTGCAATGCTGTGTATGTAGGGTCCAGGAGAGCTCCTACTGAGCAGTTACGTCTGAAGCCAAGAACCTAAGTTTCCCTTTTTAGTGGCTTTAGTCATGGCCCGGGCTTTCGCACTTGTATTTTCAGCGACTGGCTTGTGAGAGTGAGCTCTTTTCCTCCAGTTTACCTGCACAAATCAGGCATGTACAGATACTGTGTGGAAAATATGGTATGCAGTGTTAGCAAGCAGAAGCTGTGATCTCCCTTGACCTCGTCTGGGTGATTTTCCTGAGTCTTAATTAGATGAGGTGCTGTCCATGTGTGAGTTAGACATGAAAAGAAAGAAAAACAAAGTCTCTGTTTTTACACACATGCTTGTACCACCAGAATTATAGCACGTACCAAAGTGTAGTACATATTTAAAGTCTCATCTGGTTTCAAGGTTGAGGGCTGAGCTATGGGTGGTGCAGTGGGAAGGGATTCAGGGTGTTTCTCATAGCATTTCTATTCAGATAAGGATTGTGTATAGCAGATATAGTCTCCACTTGTGGAGTAATCTCCACTTCCTGTGCTCTCTTCCATGTTGTGGAGCAGTCCTGTGGTATGCAAACTGGGTTACCTTCAGATGAAACTAAGTTGTGTTTATGATAACCGGAGGAGATATTTCAGAGCAGAACCTGCCCTGTAACTTGATTACTTAATCTGGATTCATCTCCAATCTTGGTAATTACAGTTCATGAGTTTGGATCTTCATGTTTGCAAAAGACATCAGCCCATCATCAATCTTGGAGAAATCAGCCCAGTGTTGAAGTCACTGGCCCATGTGCTGTGTGGGAGCCTGGAGGAGACAGCTTGTCTGATGGCCTTTCACCAGAGTGCTGGAAGATTAATAGGCTTGAAGTATTGTGGGTTATCACATTGCTCCTAAGTTTGGCTCCAGCAGAGTGGGATATATTTTTATTGTGGTCCTTGATGTTGTTGAGTTCTGACCAGCAAATGTCAGAGCTCAGTTTTGTTCTCATGATTCTGCTATGCTCCAGGGCAAACTGCCAGGCTTTTAACATTTTCAAATCTGGAATTCAATATTTGTGCTTTTCCTTGTAGCAAACACCTGAACTTAGAGGAAACAGTGCTCTTGTGCTGT
Source organism: Coracopsis vasa (assembly GCA_026283785.1). Lineage (NCBI taxonomy): Eukaryota > Metazoa > Chordata > Aves > Psittaciformes > Psittacidae > Coracopsis > Coracopsis vasa. The sequence continues at coordinate 15,420 of JANHGB010050350.1, read as the reverse complement.
TTCAGTGTATCACAAGTATCACAGAAGCAGCATAGGATACTGAAAATTATCTTGGCAGCTAAGTACCCAAAAAGCAGACTTTCATTTGTAAATTAAATTAAGTATGCTTTTTTCCTTTTAGACTTGGAATATTTCCTTTATCAATTAATTTCAGGTAAGAAAGGGTGGGTTAAGGAGGGTGTAGGATTTTTGGGTTTGTTCTTGTCACCCCATTCTTCTGCTCTCCTGGGTTAGCTTCATGTGTACCAGCTGCTTCTGTGGAAGGACGTGTACAAACCTAACCACCTGCAACCTCCCCTTCTTTTTTTTTTTTTTCCCCTCTTTATGAAGAGGCAGGGCATGAACACTGTGTTACCCCCTGAGTGAGTGGCAGAGCAAAGTGGATGTGCCACTGTAAATGGCAGGCTAGCCAGCACTGAAGGGCACAGAAGAGTAGCTTTTTCTGAGCAAGTTCGCAGTGCCCTTATCAGAAATGTCATGTGAGTTCCCTTTTCCTATGAGAGCATTCATTTCCAGTAAGTTGAAGGAGACCCAGCTGCTCTTGTTTCCAGGATAAGACATGTGAAGGAAAGAGTGTATTTCTGGAGGATACTTATTAAATAAGTAAAAGTCCCACATGAAAGAGAAGACAACTTTTCTCCCCCATCATGTTGATATAGGTTGTAGTTGATTTGCTGTCATGTGTAAAGCTTGAAAAGTCTACTAAGAGTTTCATTAGCTTGATCAGAGCTGATTTAGGACCAAGTTGTTCATACCACGCTATTTTCTTATGCATCCTGACATCCTAGTGTCAGAGACTGGGCCTTGTTTTCTGGAATATACAAAACCCCTAAGAATTTGCATTTGGAGGATCAGTCTTTTTATTTCCCCCCTTGCCCCAACACTGACACATCACTGGTACCTTTTTAAAGTTCTGTGTGTTTCAGGTGTAGGGTTGGAAAGTCTGTTCCTGTGTATTGGTATGTAGGAGACAGTCAAGACTAAGGTGTGAACTAAGATTCTAAGGTGTGAGCAAAAATAATCTACCAGCCCGAAAGAGAGAATAGTAATCAAAATGTTAAACTTCTGGTCTGGGGAAGAGGACAAGCAGCAAGTGTGCAATCATTTCTTCACTGTCGGTGCTACTGCCTTAGCATTTATATCTTGTTTTCTGCTTGGCCTTGGACAGGGAATTGTTTGCCATGTGAACCATTTGCTCATACATTTCTAGAGCTAGGAAGTTTTAAAGATGTAACCATGTCATTGAGTCCCCTCTGAAGAACACTCCTAAAACATTTAGTGGTCTCTGAAAGAGGGCAAGAGCTTAGTGACTCATCATCTTACCTCACCACTGTCTTCTGCAGGGACACCCTCTGCAAGCGCTTCTATTTATTGGTTCTTAGGCTGTTGCCCTTTCTGGTTACACAGAAGCTGTGCAGTCAGACTTCCAAGACATGGGGAAAGAAGTTGGTGTCCTGTAACTCACAGGACCTGTGGGATAAAGTCCTTTTGTTTGCAATGAGGTGCATATGTGTCAGTGAAACAGTTCCATCTGACCTCAGTCCCAAGATTGTCTTTTTGTGCTGCAGCTTTCTGCTGTTGAAGTCCTTATTGGTGTAAAATGTCAGATGGGCCACAAGCAGCTTGCAGCTGTCATCTGAAAAGGTTATGTTTTACCAGCAGCTTGAGCTTCCTTGTTTTCATAATGTTGACTGAACCTGTTTTAAATTTCACTGGGACAACCAGGAACACTGACTGATAACCTCAGAGCATCCTCTAGCTGAATCTGCATGAGCAGATTTACAATTAATGAAGAGGCAAGGCTTGTCACTGAACTCCTGAGGTGTAATAATGGAGCTCCTCTTCAGCACTCTGTGTATTATGCAAACACTGCAAGTATTAGGTTGCTGTGAAGAAACACTCTGATACTTTTTTCTTTAATATGTGCCTTTCTTTCATTTTAAATAGTTTAAATTTATTTTTTATTAGTATTTTGGCAGTAGCAAGTAGGAAGTTGTTCCTGCTGGGCTGGAACAGGCTGGTGTAGTCTAAGTTGTTGCTTGTTGTCTTATTCTTGCACAGCTCTCAGGAAAATGTACTGTAGGCTTTGCTCCATGTGGCTAGATGCCCCCTCCTCTGTTTGAACTAAGAAACAAAGCTATTTTCTGCAGTCTGACTGTTGCTACTAAGTCAGGCTCTGTTAGAAACCATTTTAAACATGGATCCCAAAGCTGTTTTCATGTCAAGTACAAATAGGTGTCAGAAAGTAATACCTTTGTAGCTGAAGGTTAAAAGTGGTGTTGATTTTTCCCATCCTTGGTGCTACATTTGGGATATGAACATGGCCTGCATTCCAGGCAGACTTGCTTGGTAATAACGCTTTCACGTGTTACTCAGGTGCCTGGATTGGCAGCAGGATTCTTGGAGATCTTGCCTTACTCTTCAGAATTAAAATGTAAAAAATCAGAGTCTGAATTTTGCCAGGATATCTACCTACAAACAGCTCCCAGGGTAGGTTGGGATGGGGCTCCTTTAGCTTTGTGAATTCACCCTCCTTTGCTCTGTATCTCTGGGACTTGCTGGGAAGTAAAACTACTGTAGAAAAACCCATTTTGGGTTTTTGACAACAAGGGATTTTAAGGCTCTTCAGGATGATACTGGTAGTGCTGAGCAGAGATATGACAAGCAGCCTCTCCTAAGCTTTAGGTATTGAAGAGCTTGGGAAATAAAGTGCTGTTTTAGCAGACGTATGATTTTAAACAAAATGAAATGAAGCTGTCAGTGCTTTCACCAGACACACTGGTGACTGGAGGTCAATATTGGGTCTGGACACTACCTCTAGGAGCCTGGGAATCCAGAAGAATGTCCCTCAGGTGACCCAGTCAGTTTCTGCTATGGTGGTAGGAGTTTATCGGTAAAGTGCCAAGATGTATGCTGTTTTGTCAACAGGAAAGGGTCCCACATAAAGATACATCATAAAAGTTGAATTTCCTCTCTGCTAAGGTCACAAAATACGAAGCTGACCTGCATGGAGCTCTGAGGGAAATGATTAATGGGGACCTTGGAAATCTGAAAGCTGCACTGCTGAGCCTGTAGGCTATATGAGCTGGAAGGTCTGACAAGACTACAGTTGCAAGCTAGTAGAAAGCAAGAGATAGCACTGCTGCCTTGGCCTCTTCTCTGTCGTCTCTTCCCTCTTTTGCAGCTCAATCCAATCTCAACATGGATCCAAAATACAGACACAAGCTGGCAAATTTTTGAGCGAACATTGTACTTCCCTGTATCTCTCTGTCATGTCTGCATCAGGTCTGTTAAATGAGATGTGCTTCAAGAAGAAGAAATGTTTAAATGCATGTAGTAGTGACTTAGCTTCTTTGTTTCTTTCCCCCCCTCTGTTCTCGGAAATAGGCAGCGAGTGGTTGGATCATGGTGTTGCTATGGTGAGTCTTAAGGTACACCTTTGATCATAGTTGATAGGTGCCAGCCAGCATATTAATTCCAAGCTGTCTGTATAGTTCCAGACCAAAATACCTCTCTCTTGCTACTCTTGATTTTGCTGAACACTTAGCCTGCCAGCTCTCAGACTACTGTGCCTTATAGTGCTGCTCTAAGAAATTGGATTGGGTTTGATATTTCCTTTTCTTATTGGAGCAGCAGCTGGTGAAATTAAAGCTGAATTTCTTTGCATTTGTAAGAGTAGCAGTCAGGTCACGGTCTTCCTCAGGAGCTGACTTTGCAGCTGTTTAAGGCTGGGTATAAACAGTACATTAAATGGAGGTAGGAGCAGAAAGGCTCTGTGCAGAGAAACGAGGTAGCAAAAGTATAGACTTAATGATATTGCTTATACCCTTGTCTCTTGCTTTTTCAGTCTTCCTGTTGCACCGTTCACTCACACTGAAGTGCATGTATTTGCAGAATATATTTCCCTGAAATTGGAGGCCCTCTTACGTGAACAAGTGTTTGCTGATTGTAAGTTGCATAGTCAAGCCCTGGCATTTGGGTTGATTTGTTCTATAGTCATGGGGAATGTGTTACACTGCTCAGTATCGACTCCCCTAGCCAATTCAGCTGCAGAATTAATTGGAAGGAAAAATCCTGTTTGATTTTTTTTCCCTTTGGTAGCAGCTGCAGGACAAGGCCCAACAATGCATGCTGATTAGTGTCACACTGTGGTGTACGCTTGATGTTGAAATGTAAGGAAGAAAGTGAAGGCTTTTGGGGGGGGTTGTGATAGAATCATAGAATACCACACTGGAAGGGACCTCAAGGGTCATCTGGTCCAATCTTTCTAGGCAAGCATGTCCCAGCACCCTGTCCAGTCAAACCTTAAAAGTATCCAATGTTGGGGGATCCATCCAATCCCTGGGGAGATTATTCCAATGGCTGATTGTTCTCATTGTGAAAAATTTTCCTCCTGTGTCCAGTCAGAATCCCCCCAGGAGTAACTTGTGCCCATCACCCTTCATCTTTTCTATGTGACCCTTTGTAAAAAGCGAGTCTGTCTTTTCTGTAGCCACTACTGGATGGTGGTGGTAAGATCTCCCTTGAGCCTTCTTTCTCCAAGCTGAATAAACCCAGCTTTCTCAGCCATTCCTCATGTGGCAGGCTTCCCAGTCCTTGGATCATCTTTGTGGTCCTTCTCTAGACCCTTTCCAGCCTGCACACATCATTTTTGTATAGCAGGGACCAAAACTGAACACAGCATTCCAGGCATGGTCTGGCAAGCACTGGGTAGAGTAGGACAATTACTTCATCTTTGCAGGTGATACCCTTGTTGATGTAACCCAGCATCCTGTTGGATGCTCCCCAGCCAAGTAGATCCCATCCTGTGCTGCATTATTGGACTGTGCTTACCCAGGTGCAAGACCTTACACTTGTTCTTGTGTTACTTAGTAAGATTCTTGCTAGTCCATTCTTCCAGCCTATCCAGGACATCCTGCAGGGTGGGTCCCCCTTCCAAAGTGTCCACTTCACCACTCAGTTTGGTATCATTAGCAAACTTCATCATGATACATCTGATATTATCATCCAGATCACTTATGAAGGCATTGAACAGCATCAGGCCCAATATTGATCCCTTGGTGACTCTACTACTGGCAGGTCACCAGCTGGAAAAGAAGTTATTCACCACCACTTCTGGGTGTAGCCCGTCAGGCTGTTCACTACCTACAGCGCTGACTGCTCACCAAGACCATAATGTTCCTGTAGGAGGTGGCTGTACGAAACAGTATAGTAAGCCTTTGAGAAATTAGAAGGAATTAGAAGGAATTAGAAAGTGTTCCTCATTAGGCTGTAGGAATATGTCTGTTTAAACCCTGAGAGCCTGAGACCACATGGGACTGGTTTCCAAGAAACCATGTTTCCAGATAAACAAGCACTTCATTGTATAGTACTTAGAAAAAGCATTTGATAACTTCTCTGCAGAAGTGAAGCAGTAGGTAAGTGAGGTTGCCTGGCTTAAGATCAGCCTCTTCATGGATGAAGCATCTTAGTAAAGGAGTAGCTTGAGTAGCTTTAGTGTGGTGCTATATCAGTGCTGTCCTTAATGAGCACTGAAAGAACTCTTTCTGCTCATGGACTTCAGGATTGTTACCAGAGGGTTTTGCTGAGGTAGCTGGCTTCAGGTAGCCTCCTGTAGATTTAGCTATTTAATGTGAACTTCTGAGTATGTGAAACGAGACACTGAGATTCCTTCCCTGAAAACCAGCAATTCAGAACTCCTGCTACAGATGGAGACAAGGTCAGATGGTTTTGTCTCAACAAGCACAATAAAGTTTATGAAATTATGCAGCTAGAAATGTGTCCGGAGTGGCAGCTTGTCCTATCTGCCCTGTTTATGTTGGCCAAAGAGGAGTCCATAGCTCTGAAGGCCTGCTAAGCCACTTGTGTCTTACTGTATTGAAAGTAAAAGCCCAGCAGAAGTCAAGGGGGCTTGGCTATCACCCAATTCTAGGCAAATATGTGAAAGTTACTAATGCACTTTATAACTTGCTTGTATTACTTGGAAATGCTGCAGGAATGACTGGATTCAGAAGTAAATGTGGGAGCAAGTGCTGTAATTCAGAAACACTGTCAAAAATCAGCATTTTTCTTGTTGCTATTTGGGGGAAGTGTGGCCTGCTGGTTTAGTGATGCTGCTCTGCAGCAAGGCTGGCTGGGTGGTGGTTTTCTGGCCTTCAGCTTCACTTGTTCTGCAATGGTTAAATGCCTCCTACCTATGAAAATATTTTGCTGTCCTGTGTGATTTTTATACAGTAAACTGAGGAGCCAAGTGACAGCGAATGTGGTGCTCAGGGTTTTTTTCTGTGATTTATGCTCTGGTTTATTTGGAAGGCAGCCACGTTTCTGAGAGAACAGTCTGAATATCTCTGTGAGCAGCGTTCAGATAGCGGTCTGCCATGGCTCGCTGGGCTGGGGGGTTTAATCAGCTATTAGAAGATGATATTGGGAAATACGATTTACAGAGAGACTCTGTTCAGAGAGTTTTGAGTCTTTTGTCAGTTCTAATAGAATATTCAAGAGGAAGTTTGCAATTCCAGTCCAATCATTTTGGGTTTATTTTTCATTTTTGTGTGCTTGTTTTTCTGCCAAGCAATTGCCTGCTGCAACCGTTTGCTAGGACTTCTTTATCTAGACTTCATGTTATTATCCTGTTTGAATATTGATATTTACTTGTATGGTAATACCTAGAGCTTCTGATCTGGGATCAAAGTTCCATTGTGCTAAATATTGCACAGACCTACTTTATTAAAGACCTAGTATTCACTCTTCTAGGAATGTATGGGCTTACCTTATGATACCAATAAGGGACAGAACAAGGTAACAGAAAAGCATTCACATGCGATAGGATAAGCAACAGTCAATAGACACCAACTGTCTTGTTTTGAAATGTCAAAAGCTTGTGCTTCCAAAACCCAATAAGTATAATGGCTAGAAAACTTTGTTTTCCCCAGCCAAACAGCAATTGTCAAAATGTTTTCTTTTTTGTTGCCTCTAAAATATTTGCAGTGCCTTTTTTTCAGTACAGAATGGTTTCTGCTACTGTTTGCAGGACTACAGCCAACTTCAACAATCAGTGGGCAGAAGAAGATTTCTTTAATCAGAAATTAGGAAATTCTTCTTCTTACCCAGGACACTTGGGTAAGAAGTTTGTGTGACGAACTTCAGTCAAGTGTATTCTCTTTTGAATTAAAACCTGGCCCGAGCTTCTGGTAAGTCTTTGCCTTGGTCTGTATCCTGCAAGCTTCCACATCTGACCACTTCTGCAAGCAGTTGGCATGGCTCATGTTACTTCTACTTGGCATAAGTCTGCTACAGTTGTATTACAAGACGCAGCATCACCTAAAGGTGATTAAAAATCCCTAAAGGGATTAAATGGCTGTGGTTCTTGGATAAATCTGAGTATTTGTCATATGCTGAATGGGACAGTAGCATTAGCTGGGCTGAAAACTGACTGGTCAGTGTGCAGCCCTAAAAAGAAAGACTGCAGAGTCACTGCAAACACAGTGTTAAAGATGATGTGACATTGTGAACAAGGCAAACTACATGCTGGGCTGCACTATGAGGATCATTGCCACCAGACTGAAGGAGATTAATATTTTTTTCTACCCTTTGATGCCCTCCCACTTCAGGGGTGTTGTGGAGAAGCTGAGGGGCCCAAACCTGCTGTCCACACTCCGTGTGTGAGAAAAACAGCAGCACTGATTTTGAGACACTTTCAGAGTACCACAAAGTGAAAGCTGAATATGTCCCAGCAAGCGCAAAGCCTCGGAATTTCCCCTCCTGTGAGAATGGAGGCTTTAAATGTTATCTTCCTCATCTTAAATGCCTTGTCAGCAAGCCTGACTGTATCAGTGAGATTCGTCCACCAGAGTCTGGTGATGTCCTTGGAAAAAGTCAGCTTTTGCATAATCCACCTCAATAGGAGTGTGCCTAAACCTTGTGGGGTCAGGTTTGTTTTGGGTTTTGGCTTGGTTTGGGATTTTTTTATTTTTCTTTTTTTGCTTCTTTTTGAAACAACAGTATTTCTCCTGCCAGCAAGGAGGCAAACATCTTTTCTACCTTGGAACTGTGCAGCCTGCACTTCTGTTTTTCTGCTGGCTCCCACATTTGTTTTTCTGTTGCTGCTAGTGAGCTTAATTTCAGGCTTAATTTGCCAGGCTTAGCAAACAGATCGACATTTAGGTCTTTGTGCCTTTAAACAGAGCAGAAGGTCTACAGAAGACATTTTTTAGGGTACCTATTCAAAGTAGCTAATAATAAGAGGCTTACCATGAGACTGAACAGCATCCCTAGACCCAGTTGTGCTGTGCACTTGGCTTTCCTTCTCTTATGCTTTCATTACTTTCCATGGTCCTGGCCCTAGGTGACAGTGGTCCCAGGGAGAAGTTGGGAGCAGAAGCCTCTAGGCAGGCTTGATTTGGGACTAGACTTACTTTTACTTCTCAAGGCTGTGGGTCACTTCATCCCATCCAGGCATGTTTCCTTGCTTAACTTATGTTCTGGTCTTCTGATGTGTTCTCCTCTGTTCTTCATATTCCTAGGGAAATGCTGGTTTGGTTTTATTCCAGCCTGGCAATGAAAGATGCTTCCTAAACAGTAGGTGGCATAAAAGAATGGAGCACAGATAATTTCCCTAATGCAAACTGCATTACTATGTACCTTTGTAAGGACTGTAGCCAGGAGGGCAATATTACGTAGCTTTTAGACTGCTTTCATTTGCAGAATGATTGATAGTAGGAGCTGGGGCATTTAAGAATTGGGGAGCTACTTCTGGCTTGTTTGGATAGAGTTCAGAAGCAAAAGGGAAGGGACTGAAAATTAACACGTGGGTGTGAAGTTTAACATGGCATCTAACTGCAAGACAAAGGTGATCTTGTGTGTTAATTATTTAATTTTAAAATTGGCTGGCAGTTAGTTACTTATTACTTGAAGTCCTTTATGGCTTCAGGTTTAACATCTCAACTCTAAGGGAATTCACAGCTCTCCACAGCTGACTAGAAATACATTTTAAAAGGTAGCTTGCAAGCTTGCAGTTACTTAACTTTGCTTATGTTCTGTGGTAATACAGCAATGGTAAATGTATAACTCCAGGAGTCTACTTGGAGGTGTGTCTGGTTACTGTATTTCTGTCATCTTAGATTTTTTTAAGTAGCTAATATTTGAGTAAGCAAAAGCTGAGCAAAGGTATTGCATCATCATTGGTTGGTTTATTTCATACTCGAGCCTCCTTCGCTTTTCTGAATAAAGGCACTTGAGCCTGCAGGATTGTTTAAGAGCTGTGCCAGGTGAGTAGCACCCTGTGCCACAGCTGCCGACTGCATGCTGCACCCACCTTCCTCCTTACAAATTACTCTGGAAATGCCTACGTTTGAACCTGGTCCAGATCTTGTGACAGTTCTTTATGTGGCTTCTTGAATGTACATTTTTAGCCAAAAAGAAAAAAAAAAGAAATAAGCTTTGAATCTTGCCTCACATGCTGCAGGTCTGTAGGAGGAAGATGGGTGAATTAAACTGCTATAAAATGAAATGCTGCCACAGGAGCAAGGTAGTCATGATTTCAGGGCACTCAAGAATGCTTGATCAGGATTTGGGAGAATAGCCACCTGGACCATTACCTCCTACACCTTTGTTTCTTGTTTCTGTATTGTGTTGTTCCTGCTTATGGCCTTAATATCAGTGAGTGGGATATGGAAAGGAGCTAAGGGTGCTATTAGGACTCCTAGGGATTTCACTGCAGGGATAAATGGCAGAAATGACTCCTGAATTTCCCATTATGAAGAATCTCACCCTTATGTTGATACCAGCTGCTCTGTGCTGCTTCTTCCTGTGCTGAAATGATTGCTGTTGAGGATATAGTTGTGAAAAGCAGCTGGAAGTGTGGCTGGTATGAATTCATCAGCAACTGCTGTGCTTGAAGGGGAACTTGGGGTAGACCAGGTGAAGGAACAGAGGCACAGAGTCTTCTCCTAAAGTTTCTAACCTTGGTTCATTAAAATTAGACCCATTTGGTAAGATCTCTGCCATTCATTAAGCTAACAAACCAGTCCTGATTTTAGTTTCTTGGGCTGGAATTTAATTTTGCACAAGCCCTTGTGCATAGGAAGCTTACAGACACTTCTATGATTCCCTTTCAGCAGGTTCATGGGTATTTACACCACAATACTGTTATTGCTAGCAGGGACACACTAATGCCTTCCTGCTTAAACCTCTCTAGGAATCTATTAATGGGGTGGCCTACTTCCAAATTGCAAAGAGGAGCAAAAGCTCATTAGACAGCATAAATGGTGATAATTTCAGCAAATATTTTCTGTGTAAGGAGATTGATGTTTTAAGTGTCTCAGCAAATTGGTAATAATCAGTAATTCTCTACCATTCTTCACAAAGGAACAGGTCTTTGAAAGAGGCAATTAAGTGCACCCACCTTCTGGACTGCGCTAACAGACTTTTCCTGTTGTCCTGTAAGTTAACTATTAGACTTACAGGTCATGTTTAATGAGCTTTCTGCTTTCGAACCAGCAAGAGCCTGTAATGAAGCTGGGGAAATGTGGCCAGCATTTATGGCAAGTGCCTACTGCAGCTTTCAGATTACACTGGACAAAACTGTATTTCTCTTAGTGGCAATGGGATAAACCAGGAGATGAGCAATAAATCTGCAGCAGCTGCTGTTCCTGTTGTGCTGTTTGATTTTACGGGGTGACTGCAGAATGAACATCAGCTGGCTCCCTAATGCAACATATGGAAAGATTTCAGCTTGGGTGTCTGCATACATCCTGACTCTATTTGTAGATGTGAGGAAGAGATCTAAATTGAAGGTAAAAATGAATGCAGTGTTTTGTAGAAGCTTCAGCATAGGGGTCCTTTTACTTTGCTGCAAGAGACATTATTAGCGTGGTCTATGTGTTGCAGTAGCCCCTGAACAGCTTTGCCTGCTCAGTTGCAAGACAATTAGATTTAAACCCCTGATTGAATAGGGAAACCCATGGGCAGTTTTTGCATCCAGTGCTCTGTTTAACAATAAAACTCAGTTTCATGATTTAGTCTCCTCATGAACCTGTGTTAACTTCTTGTACCTATAGTGTCTTTTGACAGGGCAATCCTACTTGTGCTTTTAGCTTCACTTAGTATTCTCTAAGTCCTGCCTTGCAAAAGACAGCAAGCAATCAGTTGTTATCCATGCTGATTCCAGGTGTTTTTCATCATCCAGGTGTTTTTCATGACTCTTCAGTCATTCCTGATACAGAGCAGTACCTTTGATCATTCTTCTTGTCTTTCCATAAGTGTATTCCAGCTCTAATTTATCTTATCTGAGGTGAGAGGGCCAGAACTTCATGTAATATTCAATGTGTGAATTAGCCATGGATTTATTATGTTATCTTTCCTACTGCAATGTGGGCTCCTAATGAAACCTCACTGCTGACCTTCTCTCACTGGGAACTGAATGCTTACTCCTATATTTCCTAACTCTTAAGCAATTATTTTTCTATGAAGGACTTCCCTTCTTATCCTGCACCTTTTAGCTTTCAAGAGCTTTAGATGAAAGTCTCTGTGACAACTCTTCTTAAAATCCAGATTATGTAAGAGTTTTATTCACATGGTTGCTGATATATTGCAGGAGCTCCAAGAGGCTGAGAAGGCAGGGCTCCCCCTTACAGCAGCTGTGTTGACTCCACAACAAGCTTGTATTTATGTGGGTATCTGTTGTCCTTTATTATAGGCTTCACAAAGTTGCCAGAAACAAACATTAGTCATATAGACATGTAGTTCCCCAGATCCTCCCAAAATCTTTTCTAAAGGCTTCATGTTTTTAATTTTCTAGTAATCAGCTGTCTCCACTATGAGTGTTCTTAAAATTCTTAATTGAACACCATTTAGTCCTGATTTGTTACTATTCTTTTTTCCTATTTGTACCAGAAGCCCTCCTGTGATCTTTGAAATTTCAGATAGGTCCTGGAAAGGCTCCACTGTGAGAACCCCCCCAGTTTCTTTTAGCGTTTCTCTTGCAATTAGATCTATGCAGGTTTTAATGGGTATGGGTTTTGTTACTTGAAGGAGCTTTTAGATTAATTCCTGCTATAAAGAATATCTAGAGATAAGTTACATTTCTTTCCCCCATTTGTCACATTCTATTTTAATGTCATTTCAATTCTCGTTAAAGAGAGAAAAAAAAAAAACAACAAACATCTTACACATGGGATGTTTTTTGTTGCTCTAGCGAGACAAAGGGATCTTCAAATTTGGAAGATCGTTTATGTCTCTTTACACTGACAGATTAGTGGAAAGCTGTTGCTGCTGTTACCAAGAACTACACCTCATAGTTTTTTTCTGGCAAGACAAAGAATACTTTAATACTGATATGTAGTATTTAAAATGTTCGTAAAAGCCACTTAATTGCTCTAAACATAACTGGTCACATGTAAAGGAAAAGTAAGTGTTGCTGTTTCCACATTCAAGTCAGCTTATCAAGGTATGACTTATTTTTCTCCTATGTTTACCCAGTTTCATCTGATGAGACTATCTTTTGATTATGATGGAATTGAACTTGTCCAGGCAGGCTGTAAGCTCATATTTGCACTGTGAGAACATCTTATGGCTTTTCACAGTGATTTCTCTATGCCATTATAATCTTAAGAGCTTGTTTTCATCTCTTGGAGATATGCAGAAATGCAAATGCTAACCTGGCGCTCTCAATTTCTGAAGAGAAAGCTGAAGCCAATGGCATTTTTTGGTTTTTGTGGAACTAAATTTCTTTCAATCTCATCTGTTGTAACATGGAGACTTCAAAATGGTACCCAAATCAAGCAATTAGCAAGCAGGTAAATGACATCTCAGCACACAGGGCAATTTTTTGGCATCTATTCTGATTTCGAATTACAACATCTTGGTTGCGTTTATTGCAAGTCCAAGCAGAATTGTAAATACTGAATTGCCAGTGGTAGTGGAAAAGCATGCTTAAGGCTCCCTCAGCACGTGAGCTGTTTTAACAATCGGCTGTGGGTTTGTTGTTGGGCTTTTTAATCAGTGTCTTCTCCTGATGGTTTTGATATCATTAGAGCTAAAAGCCTATATTTTCTTAAATGAAAGCTGATGTGACTTGTGTTCATATGTCCCCAAGAGCACAGACTTGAGGAAATATACAGAATCCCTTTAAATTCAAAATGAAATGGTGAGTTTTCACAACAAAGTAAATAGTACAATACCAACACGTTATTATTTTATGAATGTATTTATTATTATTGTATAACCCTAGCCTCTGAAATTTTCAGTAGGAAAAAATAGATGTAGTATGTTGAGAGTTGGGTGCTTTGGAGCTGAGATGTCCTTTAGGTACTTGTGTAAAAACTCTTGGCTTTCAGAAGTATTGACTCTTGCAGTAGCTGCTAGACTTAGTAAAATCTGTGGCTGCTCAGACCTTTGAAAACCAGCCTGGTTTTGTCCAGGTGAGGAGATGTAGAGTTATAGACATTTGGACATCATATTCTAGAATTAGGTCTGCAGTACTGTCTTCACTTCCCAGTCTGCCTCTCCACCTTGTTTGTGTTCACATGTAGCTTGGTCTCACATCGGGTGAAGCCACTGACAAAACTTCCTCTTTTGCCCACCACGCTTACCTTTTTCTTCAGTATTGTGTGATTGGGCTGTATACTTTTACGTCTTTAAGATGCAGTAGGGTAAACAGGAAGACCCTCACTGACTTTGGAAAATTTTAGGCCAGATCCTTTCATGACTCTATTGTATCACCTGGTGAAAGCTATATGAAAAGGCTATTCCTGACAACTTTCCTGAAGTCCCCTTTGCTTTTAGAGATCATTCCATTATTTTAATCAGGCCAACACCAAGCTGAGTGTGATACTAGCTGGGAGGTTATCAGCTTTGATGTTCATTATGGTTGCGGCAGAGATTACTAGAATTCTTCTGGTTTATACCTGTGGTTTTAAAATTTGTCACGAGGTACCAGGAAGAAAGGTAAGTGATCTGACCTAGGCATATGAACTGAAAAGAAATGAAATCTAATTTAAAGGCACAAAGTTTTCAGTTCAGTACCATGTTATAACTCATAACACAGACTGTGCTGAATACCAGAGCCCCAATCCAGTTGAAGTTGGGATCCGTTTTAAGCCCTGCTTTCCAGACTAAAGGGGAAGACTGAAAATACTCAGCATTTGGGATGTTGCAGAAACATTTATTGAAGGTGAGAAAGTTTCAAGGGTTGATGAAGTCCTTAATAATTGATATCCCAGAACTCTGATAACTTATAGGCCTCTACATGCTTTACATCATTGTTAATGACAATTTTACATTCTGATACAAGCAAGCAGCCCTGCTCTGCAAACCCCTGAGGTACAGTCCAATTGATGTAGGCTGCATTAATCTATACCCTGCTGACACTTTGTGTACAGAGATACTTTGTTTTGCTAAACGGAATATTTAAGCATGCACTTGATTATTTTGCTGAAGTGCTGCCTTTAAAGGTGGTAAAAATTGAGTTTGTGATTTCTAAAACACTGCAATGAATAATTTTGATTTAGATACTCCTCTGGATCCTTTTATGCTAGCACTAATGTGGTAGAGGTTTTGGTGTTTTGTTTTTCAAAGTTAGACATTTGTGTTAATTCATGTTAATTCTTTTAATTATTAATTCAGAGACATTTTTTGAGACTCTGTTCTTCTGCTAAGTGAAATAAAACTTAGACATCTCAGGATAATGACATTATTTGTTTTCAGCCGAGGGTATTTTGTTTTGAACTATTGGTCTCGAGATTTATTTCCCCATTTCCCTGTCTCCTTTTCATCAGGTCTAAATGCAGAGTCATGATTGTTCTTCTCAGACTCAAGCCTTCAGTGTCCTTTTTTCTTGATTTCAGTTTGATTACAGCTACATCAGCAATACTGTCTTGAAGTCCGAACTCCAAATATGTGGCGTTCCTTCACTGAGTGAAGTGTATTCTCATGGGAAACACTGTGCAGATTGATTTCTTGGCATGAGCCGAAAAGGATTCACAGATGTGGAGTGGTCAAGGTGCAGGTTTATAGCACACTCAACTGATGTGAGGATCAGCTGACCCTCCACTGACCTACCTTTACATTGCCATTTGCTCTTGTCTCTTTCTGTACTGACACTGCACATAAAAACAGGTCCTACAGAACCACATATTTATTTATTCTGGAATGGTTAAACTCCCTGGATCAGCTCTCTGTGCCTCTAAACAAAGCTGCTAGAGCTCGGAGCTGCCTTTCCTCCCATTGAGGAGCAGACATTACCTGTCTTGGGAGGAGGTCACTTCTGTAGCTGTGCTGTTGTGTGATGAAGCCTGCATCCCAGGTACAAAGACTGTATCCCGGGTTTGCAGTCCCACTTTGGGATGTTTTGGATGGGAGCTTCAGTGGATGGCTGAAAACCTGGGACTGTGCACCAGATCCACTCCTATCTCTCTGGTTGGT